>VMBQ01006201.1:24551-57677 GCA_007657795.1 Dreissena rostriformis | reverse complement strand
AAAGACCGATTACAAGCAACATTTTATATTTAAACAAATCTGTTCAGTGCGATCTAAGTATAAATTGTCATGTTGACAAGGCTGGATTTTTGGCAACCAATAGCCTCCATAACTGGCATGGTGTTCAAACTGAAAACAAAACTCTTTGAAACTACATGTAGAAATCAATGTTTGTTACGAGCTCACAAGAATGTTAGCATGGAAGCCCCACGTGTACACTTTCCTGACGAGTAGGTTTTTTTTGTATCCATAAATACGAAATATGACGAACGGCGGCCGTAAAAATGAAAACACTACAGTATATGTCAATATAAATTATGCCGAGGCCGTATAAATGTAATTGTCCATAGAAAGTCTAGAACGTGCGACCGCCGTGGCAAAGGTTACTACGGCTAAACAAACAATTGCCGTAAGAATATTTGCCGACTTGGTGTTACGTTTACACGACAGTCAGTCAATAATAATTCATAATACGTCAATCAACAAATTACTTAAATAATAATGGATTAATATGTCGGTCGTTCAAGACACTTTTCATGACTCTAACTTTCTGAAGCAATTGATTTTTTTTTAAATACCACATAATTACCTATATGAAATGGTGTATCGTACGAAATATTAAGATCGCTACTATCTTCTATAATAAAGCTAAACTTTAATCACTTTGATGAGACAATTTGGCTAGAAAATTGGATTATACCATAATGCAGTACGTATTTAATATAGTTTAAAAAAGCAAAATTCTCCTTTCATCCGTTTCGTTAATCCTTTTCCCCACATTTACAACGTATTTACTATGTTAATAATTAAGCCTCGCTCTGAGAAAACGGGCCTGAATGCATGTGCGTACCGTGTCGTCCAAGATTAGCATTTGCAATGCGCACAGGCTCATCATGGACGACGCTTTCCGCCTTAACTGGATTTTTGTATAGAAGAGACTTCCATTACACGAAAAAATCCTTAAAAGCGGAAAGTTTCGTCCCTGATCAGCCTTTATGAAATGGTGTGTCGTGTGAAATATGAAGATCGCCTATTTGTTTTAAAATTATGGTCAAAATAAAATCACTTATATGATAAAATTAAGCTTGAAAATTCAATTATACCATAACGATACATATTTAATATAATTTAAAATAGCAAACTTCTCTCCTTGCACGAGTTTAGTGAATCCCTTTCTCCACATTTACAAAGTATCGACTCTGTTAACAATTGAGTCTAGTTCTGTGAAAACTGGTCTTAATACATGTGCGCAAAGTGTCATCCCAGATTAGCCCATGCAGTACTCAAAGGCTTATAAGGGACGACATTTTCCGCAACCACTAGATTTTCGTTTAGAAGGGATCTCTTGAACGGAAACTTCGATTGAAGCGAAAGGTATGTGCGGACTGCGCTGGCTAATCTGATACAAAACTTTACGCACATGCATTAAGCCCAGTTTAACCAGAGCGAGGCTCAATTCGTGATTGAGTTCGTTCTTGAAATAGTATAATTGTGAACACAGTCGCATATTCGTGAGAAAAATCGCCATTTCTTAAGAAATCCTTAGTCTCATCAATTATTAACGATGTAACAATACATTAGGAAAAAAACCACGTTTTTGTACGTTTTAAGTAAATATTGGAGCAAACACGACTCAACAGAGCAAGCAAACCGCTAGACAGTTCTCACGGCATCAAGATTCAATATCATGAATGTTATAACAAACCAAATGTACCAACATTGAAAAAAGTCCCAGGTTTTCTTTATGTACGTACCATAACGCTCTTGACGGATATTGTTGTATTTTTTTTACGTATAACCCGCCATACGGATATACATGTACACAGTCTTCGAAATTAGCACACGCCCGATCGCCCGTGGCGAGTAAAATTACGGGCGGGCACATACAAAAATTCACGTTTGTGGCCCGCCAGGCATGTAAATTATTGAAGCCAATTGACAGTTTATATAAAAAAAAAACGTAAGTTGCTCTTGATATTTGCAAATCTATTTTTCAATTTTGCGAACAAATATCGGGTTGCCACAAATATCTTTCCGGAAACTGTAAAACAATGAAAGTCGATTTTTATCAATGTCAACAAATTTCATTGTTGACATAGCGGCTATGCAGTATCTAGGGTATGTTGATGGGGCTTAGCCCGGTAAAGCACTTCCAAAATAGAAAATTGACAATGATTTAGAGAAAAAGGAAGCCAAGAAACGGTACGAGGACACCAAAGAACGATCTTTTCAAGAGAACTGGTGTACCGATCAACTGCCTTTATTCTAGTGACTGATTAGATGTCATTGTATTCACTACTATTGAAACAAATGTTCTGCTTTACTATGTGTAGCATTTTAGTGCTAAAATGTTGTGACTTGTTAAATTTTTGGTTTAAAAAGTTCGGGCATGTAAAAATATGTTGGGCATGTAAAAATTCTTAAGTAACTGGCCCGACTGGAATGTAACTTTTCAAAGCTAATTTCGAAGACTGATGTACATGTAGTTGCATTTTCTTTACCTAAACCCACCAAAATACGGATTGTTGTTCTATATTCTTCACGTATCACGCGCACTTTACGGATATGGTTGTATTTTCTTTACGTAAACCCACAAACATACGGATTGGTGTTGAATATTTTTTACGTATAACGCACTTTGCGGATATTTTGTATTTTCTTTATGCACCATACAAATAGTGTTGTTTTTTTCTGCGTCGAATGCCCATCACAGATAATGTCGTAATTTCTCTACATTATACACTACGGTATACGGATTATGTTGCATTTTCTTTATGATTAACGCACCATACGGATAGTGTTGTACTGTCTTTTATTTTAAAAAAGATATTTTTTATTTAACAAGAGCAAGGTGCAAATATCAGCACTGAAATCGGATAACTAAAAAACACAAATAAATTCGATTAAAAAAAATCTCCCTAAAATCTTACGTTTAACGAAGTAAAACGTCAGTGCTGTATTATTTCATCCACGAATATATGTGTTTTGATTAAACTTCAACTCCAAACTCACAACACATAACAGATGGGTCACCTGTTCCACACGCGGCCATGCTTCATGACACTCAAGTTATCCCCGCACATTTTTGTGACATGTAGAAAATGTCAAATTATAACGGTAAATATTAATTCCATGTCCCAATATCTCTGTCAATAAACTTCCTCATAAGGCCTGTTCATTCAGTCCAGTGTCGTCAATTCGCTGTGTCACGCAGGCGATTGTATTAATGATGCAGACGTGAATCAAAATGCCACGCGACAAATAATAGAAACATCTTCACGGTCGCGTGGTTGGCACGCGACACGAGCAGGTGTTCCTGTTACTAAAAATAGCATCTCAGTGGCGCGTGAAGGCAACTCACTATGAGGGAAAACCCCACATTTGCTGCGAATTTTGAATACAATGTAACCCGCGAGCGAGTATCGATTATTTGTCTAGTTTGAACGCTGAGTGTCGCTGTAGCTAAAGTGTCAACGATATTGTTTATTGCCGATCATTCGTTGGTGTTTACATCGCAAATTCGGATGACACTTGTCAATATTAAATATGAACGCTACTAGTGACAGTTTAACGAATAGTAAGGCCTTAATAAGTCTTAATACCGGAATTGACAGTTTTGGGTCCAGATGTTTGTTCAGGGACTGCGTTTGTGGTTTCAATTATTGAGTTTAAACTTCTGAACGAATATACGAATAGCATGCTGTTGCTTTTTTGTTTTATTCGCATATGACGGATTAAAAGCACATGTCTTATACAAACAATAAATGTTTGGATAGATATACGTTCATTTAGTGTGACGATGATATTAAATTTCATTCATTTAAATAATACAATCATCATGAAATGTTCAAAACATCGTTAATCTTTGTATAACACGAACCAACTAGTTTTAATGGTTATTTGTGTATTTATTCAACATATAACTATGAATCATGAAACGCTTTAAACGTCCTTCAATGTAATTTTAACGTGCGCAAAATATGTAAAATTATAACATTTAAACCCATATTGAAATATATTTTCACAGTGTATATACTTGATTTTCAAATATAACATAGGGTATATTTGCTGGTTTCGGTAGATATACGATGATAGTTCACGACTGATAAGAGAAATTGATATTTATATATGAGTGGTGCACCCACGAGTAAAAATATTTATATTCTACGAATATGAGTGAATTGAAATCGAACATCTATCGAAATAAACAAACTTTCTTGTAATTGAATTCGTTACAAAATTGTTAACATTTGGACAGGGTTAAACTACATAATTTATATAGAATAATAACAAGGTCAAAATAACAACGTCATGTAGCAATACAATCGTGAAAATTATCGATAAGTTTTTCTGATGTATTTCACTATATGTATAACTATATTTTCACTATATTTGTATTTGAAACAGTGTATTACCAGTTTTATATCACCCATATTTCCCTATAAATAGCAGACAATCGTAAAAAAACATCATCACATTGCTTTACCAACATTACACTTCTGCGAAATCGTGATTTTTGTACAATGAAAAAGTATGAAGATGAGGAAGGTATTCGGTCCTGTAGTTTTTTTTTTTTTAGTTTTGAAAATGCGATAGAAGGATTTTAATCTGAACGTTTCAAAGTATGGCACCGTAATATACATGTATTACGGTTAACAGCAAAAGCTTCGACAAGTGTGCAAAAGATGCAGTCATCAAATAGCGAAATGCCTTCGAACTATGCGTTATTAAATTATTTAACATCATGAATTACATACGTTTCCTCATTTGCAAGAAAATCAATGAAAATTGGCCTCCCTCTAGGAAAACGGGGTTAACAGCATGTTCGTAAAGTGTGGGTGGAAAGTGTCGTCCCTGATTTGCCTGTGAGGTCTGGGCTAATCGGGTATGACACATTACGCTCATGCATTTAGCCAAGTTTTCCCAAGACGAGGCTCATATAGTTCACTACATGTATTACATAATTGTCCTCGTTGGACAGAAAATCAATTAAAATACATGTAGAAATGTATGACCGTAAAAGCAAACCATTTTTTCGACAAAATTTTGCTACTTAAAGTGAACACCAATTACATTTCATGAAACCTTTGATGATTTTGTCAAAATCTTCAATAAGTCACATTTCACCGATCGAATAAACTGATTTAAATGAAACGCCCGAATGCGCCAATATGTTAAATAGCAACATAACAAGCGCGATTTATTGTTAAACGTTAGCGCAAAAAAGTTCAACAAAAGCAGTTCATTCACTCTGTCCCAGAAAGGCAAAGTCAACATTTGAATGAATGATCACGACTCCCTCAATGAAATTGACCCCCGCCCGACCGCCAATGTACATTTATCTATGAGAACTATCAGCCGGCTCGTGTATATATTCATTTGATCAAATTCACACGGGAGCCAGTGCAACACACGACTCAACGACCGTGGGTAAAAAATCGTCTAAACGTTCATTTCTGCTTTCCCACGGTCCGCGCGCGAATCGCACACGCCTTGCAGTAGATTGTCGTCTGATTGTTTGTACGAAATATTGAAATGTATATATCGGTTTACTTCGAATGTACGCATATATTAAACATGTATTTCTATGAACGAACGATAACGCAATATTAACGCTATTCACAGGAATTAATAACCCGACTCTGAGTGTCAAAACTAAACTTTACAGGCGTGCATTATTATAATTGATTTTCGGGAAATGTCAAACGTTGATTTCCATATCGATTAGTTGCCATAACCGCGTCTACCGATGGCTGAGGGATCAATGGACGAAGATCGGGAACCAATGAGCGCGCGCGGGCGAACGCGCCAGCAGCCAATTAAAGAATAGCAACCGTTTTGTCGTCTGCAGCTAATACGGATATAACAATAGAAGGGCGGTGCGTGGTTCGCCGAACGAGGGTTGTTTAATTTTCAGCATCGCCTCGACACAAGTCAAACATAGTTGGAACCGTTGGTCGGACAAGTCGCACATCCGGACCTCGTGTGCGATATTTAGTTTATATAATTGTTTTTGATCTGTGCATCGGTATAAATTCGTACGTCATTATGAAACGGAGTATAAGCCAATCGGAGGATGACGATGATGTGTTCGATGAGCGGATTAAGTCGGGGTAAATATTATATATATTATTTAGTTTAATTTTAGTTGTTTGTTGACATGTTTTGATTGACGAGCTTAACCATTTAGAACTTATTATCATTGATTAATGCATGTGTGCACTAATGTATTTACAACTTAGTATAAAGAAAAATACTTGCAATGTTAAACAAACAATACGCGCATAACCGCGCATTGTTTAGATTAAAGAGCTTAAATATTTAGAAATTATACACATTAATAAATGCATGTGTGCACTCATATATTTACAACTTAGTATAGAGAAGAATACGTGTACTGTTAAACAAGCAATACGCACTTGCATTTTATTTTAGAGCGAATTGACATCATGTATATGAATAATTATTAAATTCGAAATAAACTTAAATAATGTTTGATATTTGTAAATGGAGGTCATGTCAAACGTACGCTTTGCAAGGTCGACGTCAGTGTTAGCCGTCACGTGTGTATGTGCTTCACAGACGCGAGCGCTTTTTTCGTTTGACGTTCACGCATGCTCGCGTCTTCGTACTGTGCTTTCCCACGTGCCTGTTGACGTACTTATGTTCTTTTTGAAGGTATCGCACGTGCTTTATGTACATTATGAACGTGCGCTTGTGGAGAAATTTTGACGACGTCGCGTTTGTTTACACACAAAACGTTCCGGTTTGTTTGTGGGCGTAAAATTAACAGCAACATCATCGTGTTAGTTGACGTGTACAATTTACTAGTACGAGTAAGTGTACAAGTACGCGTGATATCAAACTTATTACTTGTTAGTTAACGTGTACGTGTTTCTGATTTCAGGTCGCCGTCCCAAAGCTGTCAGATCACGGACAGGAAAAAGCGGCGCGGGGTAAGATCCGTACGTCAATATTTTTTGTTTTATTATAAACCCGCTTTCAGGGACTTGTTCACAGATTTTCATATTTATATTTTTGAAAATTGCCCTTTAATATGTTCAGTTACAAATCTATACTGTTTTTAATAGTCTTACCTTATAATAATAACAAGAAAAAAGTTGATTGAAAAAATACATTGCCTTACCCAGGATTCGAACCACGGACATTGTCTTAGTCAGAAGTGAAACTTCGCTTGTTTAAACATAATGCATACATTGTGTCTTGAATCGCTGAAAATTATTTTCAAAATCGTCATTTAAAAAACTGTGAACATGTCCCTTTAAGGTAGTTTAAAATGTTCATACAGTCAATAATATTACATACTATTTTATTTAATGGTATCATTAAATTGATATTAATGTAAACACTAAAATAGTATACATGGCGCTAGACCGAATAGGCAATCAAACCTGACGCCATGGGTGCGAATTCTATGCAGTTATTAACATATGGTTATTAATGTTCGTATGTACAAACTTCATAGACAATTTCAATGTAATCAATGTAATCTGAAAATATTATTTCGAAATTTAAGTTGTTTATAAACATACTACCGAGTAATTAATGATGGTAAACTATCATCAGACAAAATAGCTATTAGTCACCAAATGCATATGGAAACAACGGAGAAATCATTCATTTCAGTATGTTGATTAAACATTGTATTTCTTTTCAGGTCATTGAGAAACGTCGTCGGGACCGAATCAACAACAGTCTCTCCGAACTTCGTCGGCTGGTTCCGTCGGCATTCGAGAAGCAGGGCTCGGCTAAACTCGAGAAAGCGGAAATCTTACAGATGACGGTCGACCATCTGAAAATGCTACATTCCAAAGGTGAGAGCTGCAAGATAAGCATTTGAAATTCTAAGCTTTCGTCAATTTTTAAACTAAAATAAGTGCTGTCGTCCTTGGCGTGGATATTTATGCAGCTGATATAAAACTTATATATACATATACATAATTAAAATGTATATATATTACACAAATACGAGTTATAATTATTATAAGTAGTATTATTAGTAGTATTGTAATTATTATAAATTATAACTATTATTTATATTACTATTCAAATAATCTACCAATTGTAACTGATTAATGCGTCCCCTACATATCGTTTAACGTTTTAAAAAAACATCACAAATCGCAAATCCATTGGATCATGGAGTGTTGGAGACCATTATTAAAACAAACATTCATTAATGCATACAACTGAGAGTAATTAAAAGTCATCTCGTCTGTTCCAGGCGTCAACGGCTACAACTTCCCGGATCCCCACAGCCTCGCTCTCGACTACCGCAGTATCGGTTTCCGGGAGTGTCTGGCGGAAGTGGCCCGCTATCTGATGACGGTGGAGGGGATGGACCTCCAGGACCCGCTGCGACTGCGCCTGCTCAGTCACCTGCAGTGTTTCGCGACGCAGCGGATGTCGTCCGTGAAGTCCACATTCCAAAACTCAACGTGGAACTCGCTTAATTCTATGACGTCACACACGACAATGAACTCGCTCAACCCAGCGAATCAATACGCCGGAAACGGCATGTCGACCATGACCTCAATGCTCCAACATTCCAACCCCGCGGACCAGATCGCCATGTCGACGCACGACTCCATTCCCGGCGTGTCGTCGGTTTCGTTCAGTGACTCTCGTATAAGCCAATCAGACAGTTCGTTACATAACTCAATGCGGCTGGGGTCGCACGCGCACATGACCTCGAATTCCGGACAGTTGCTCAATCAGCAGTTTCATTCGGGGTTTCCGATGTTGAACATGAACTCTATGATGTCACCAAACAGTGCGCAGTCGTACAACGCGGCGGCGGGAAACCTTAACCAGCTGGGTTCAGTAAAACCATATCGACCCTGGGGCTCCGAAATAGCGTACTGACATTCGGAGAATGGGTTCGTGTGACGCTGAGCCCAAATATCGAATAATAGTGCGACTGGGTTCGGAGATTTCGCATTAGCGACCTTGATCAAAGGATCGAATGCAAGTTATACTTCGTTGATTGTGTTCCAGTGAAATTAGAACCTACGAACTAGTGATATTTTGCTATCTTTGGATCGAGGAATTGTCACCTTGGGGTTTGCAATCATAATTAAGCCTGCGAACTCACTGATAACATACCACAGTGGATGTTTGCCATATGAACGTATATCAACACCGATGCTACTCGAAACGTGCGTACACGTGTGCACAATGAGAACTGCTGTGATGCTTAATGAAAATATAAACAATTGTGTTCATTTTATAGTCGCTGTAAACGATTGACTTTTAAAGCAGACGTTGCTCACCCCGACTTAATGACATCAAACGGAGGTGACGTCACGAAGCTTCGTTTTTGTTAAGCATTCTTAGGATTGAACAACGCTCGGTAGTGACTTTTTTATGATCGGAATCATTTGAGCTTCGTTTTTTGAAAACCGGGCTTAATGCACGTGCGTGAAGCGTCGTCCCAGATTTGCTTGTGCTTCTCCGCACAGGCTAATCTGAGACGAAACTTTACGCGCATGTATTACCGGTAGACCTAGCTTACACAGAATGCGGCTCATTCGAGTCTCCTACATAATGGTTTTCGCGTATATATATTTAGTGATGCCGGAAACGTTTTGCAGGATAAGGGAATGTATGCAATTTGTAGACACATCGACTTCATTGATCTCGACGAAATAACAATCGGCTATTTTGAATTTTGCTTTTTGCATATTTGTTAAAAACACGGTTTTCTTACAGTTAATTGTGTTATGGCGAATAACTATGCAATTTTTATATCATTAAATATCAATCTTATTAACATGGTATGTGGTTTTAGCAGAAATAAATGTTAGTCATACTTTTCTTTTTTAATTCCAAAGGGCTTTAAAGTGCAATATTTGTACATGCTTTGTTATTTATTTATGAAATCGAAACTATTGATGAAACTCCTTTGTTGACTATACTTTGCATACAATAATATGTTTACAACCGTAATATGCGGACAGTTAAATGGTAACTTCCAGTGTTTTGAAAGTGCTATTTTCGCATTTATGTGCTTATTTTTATAATTTATTTTCTGTTTTGTTCGTTTATTTTATTCTTTTCGTTTTGTTACTTTTACACAACTGTACATGATTGTAATTAAATATTTGACAAAAGTGCTTTTTAATTATTGTGATAGAAATAAAATACGTGTTTGTCTGTGTTTTTAAATCATGCAATAACCTCTTTGCTGTTGAGGCAATATAAAACATTTGCAAAACATGTGGCATCAAAATAAAAATAAAACTGAAAGGAAAATATTTCTGTATCCGGCGCAAACATGTCTGCCCGGCATCAGTTTAGGGATGTATTAAGGTGATGATTTGCTTTTGATTATAAAAACGTAGTGGACGTCGTTTTTTATCTTTATTGAAAGATTTTAGCATAGCTTTGGGAAAACGGGGCTTTATGCATGTGCGTAAAGTATCGTCCAATATTAGTCTGTGCAGTCAGCACATGCTTATTTTTTAAGACACTTTTCGCCTAGACTTGATTTTCGCTAAGAAGCGACCTCCTTCGAAACGAAAAATACATTTACCATTAAGACGGAAAGGACTGCACTTGCTTATCTGTGACTTAACTTTACGAACATGCAATAAGCCCCGTTTTCTAAGATAGAGGCTCAATTTAGTTCTAACGTTTGCGACGTTCGACATATTAGTATACCGGTCGCCTGAAATGTGCGAGCAACGAGTGTATGCAACAGCTATACGAACCGGACAGGTACATACGTTTTTGCACAACGCAAATAACAATCTTTGCGTATATGTCACGGAACTGTTTTTTAAGGCATATAGTGAATTAAAGAGAACTAATGTAAATTATCAAAATGTTATTTCATGTATTCTTACTGGCGGAAACAAGTCAAGACATTGGAATAATATGAGCATCGCCTTTTGGGGGAAAACAGGGGCGTAATGCATGTGCGTAGTGTCGTCCCAGATAAGCATGTGCGTAGTGTCGTCCCAGGTAAGCATGTGCGTAGTGTCGTCCCAGGTAAGCATGTGCGTAGTGTCGTCCGATGTAAGCATGTGCGTAGTGTCGTCCTAGGTAAGCATGTGCGTAGTGGCGTCCCAGGTAAGCATGTGCAGTCCGCACAGGCTATTCTGGAAAGCCCCTTTACCCATGGACTTGCTTTTCGTTTAGAAGAGACTTCATTTTAAAAAAAAACTAAAAAGCATTAAGTGTCGTCCCTGATTAGTTTCTGCGGACTGCAGATGCTAATCTGGGACGACGCTTTTCGCACATACATTAAGCCCGTTTTCTCAGATTGTTTGTGATATTGACAATAAAGAACAGGAGGTGGAGGCGGGCATGGATATGCTGTTTCTACTAGTTCCGATAATCTTCCGATATGTGTACATGTATTAAAACAATAATGTTACGGCTAGCGTTGTTCATTGCGGTAATAACCGACGATTGGGATTTCTATTTGAAGGAATTAAACTATGGGAGCGATATGACCACAAGAATTTGCAAGTTTATTCGGCGGAATATATTAACGCTAAAGGAGCAGTAACTTTAGTTGGTATATCAAATAATTAACGGCGGTTAACTCCCTTCTTCTTTCAATGTGACTCACCATAGCAGGATGTTCTTTATATCGTAAGTTGACAGTATTGACGGACAAGTAGACAGTATCGACGGACAAGTTGACAGTATCGACGGACGATTTTATTATCGTAAGTAGAGAGTACCGACGGACGATCCTTTATATCGTAAGTAGACAGTATCGACGGACGATCCTTTATATCGTAGGTAGACAGTATCGACGGACGATCTGTGACTCACCATGGCCGGATGCTTTATATCGTAAGTAGACAGTATCGACGGACGATCTGTGACTCACCATGGCCGGATGCTTTATATCCTTAGTAGACTGTATCGACGGAGGATCTGTGACTCACCATAGCAGGATGTTCTTTATTTTGTAAGAAGACAGGATCGACGGACGATCTGTGACTCACCATGGCAGAATGCTTTATATCGTAAGTAGACAGTATCGACGGACGATCCTTTTTAAAGTACAAGCAATAAATGAAAAAATCCATGATATGTGCATCAGATTTCGTCTTTCGGGTGTTAAGGTTTGGTTTCTCCCAAGACTCTTTTGCCTGATCGTACATATTGCACACTTGTAGACGATGTTGACATGTTTCATACAAGGTATTGTAGTTATATACAAGTTGGCTTGGGGCAAAACAATTTGTTGACAATAGAATAACTCAAAGATTTGCTTGGTATCTTGCAACATATTAATGTTAAAGTCGTAAAAAGTGCCTTATATTATTATATAAACATTTCACAATGTTTCATGGATGTAGTCCATTAAAGGGCAAAATAATGGTCCTTTATAAGCCTGTGCAGACTTTACAGGCTAATCGGGGACGACACTTTTAGCCCATGCATTAAGACCAGTTTTCCCAGAGCGAGGCTCAAATGATCAAATGTTGGTATGCACAAGGTGATTAAGGTACTCACATAATAATCCTAAATGTATGCTTTTAATTAGGAATGGCAAAACATAGCAATATTCAAAGATTAGCAAAGTATTCAAATATTCAATCTTCGAGTATTCAATGTAATGTCTACTAGATCTAAAAGTTTAAACACATATTTTTTAAAGGTTTTGTGCAATACACTTGACTATACTTTGTTTTTGTCTTTTGTTGTACAAGTTGTTTATATTAAACAATTATTTATCTTATTCATTATATTAAATATAACCACTATATATTTTAATATTTGTTCATGCTGCCTGTATATCTCCACTTCTTCAAAGGGGGAATACATATGTTACAATTATGTTTTAAGAACACAAGGAATTAGTAAACATTTTAATCAATCATATTATCAATACCACACATTTATTACTGTTTCTCTTCGCCACTCGGTTTATCCCCCAGCGCACTAGTTGAAAGCTTGTCAAACAGCTCATTTGCTCTATTTTGCATCTGTATCTTGTCCAGTTTTGTAAGTACTTCATGATACTCTTCCACTTCCTCATTGAACACATCTTGCTCCTCACTATAGATATCGTCAAGGTCAAAGTTCATTTTATCACTGGCCTCCATTCTGGTTATTTGTTTGAACCCGTCTATGGAATGGTCAGTGGTCGGTCGGTCCATTGAGCCGTCCTGAGCAGCGGACTGACCCTCCTCTGATGTCCTCAACTTATCCTGCGGAGTTGGATTGTACAGGCCTGAAATTTTTAGAAAAACTGGGCTTTATGCATGTGCTCAAAGTTTCGTCTCAGATTGGCCGGTGCAGTCTGCACACGATAATCAGGGACGACACTTCCCGTCTAAACTTGATTTTTGCTAACAAGACACTTTCTTCAAATGAATATACAATAAAAGCGGAAAGTTTCGTCCCTGTTAAGCCTAGGCAGACTACACAGGCTTATGTGGAACCACACTTTACGCGCATACATTAAGCCTGTTTTCCAAGAGCAAGTCTCATATTTAACTTAACATGTTAAATATTATGATAGTAATGAATTGTAAGGAGCCTCAGATATGATGAAACGACTAGCCCTACATTATAAGTAAATAAAAGCTTTTTGCATAGTATCAAATAGCCCCTCCCTGATGATGCATGAAGTAACCTCATCTTTCACCTCTGGTTAATAACCAAATGCTTTTCTTAATTCACACATAACCTTTATTAGTTGACTAAGTTTTATCGGAGTACTTCAGTATATGAGTAATTCATATATAAACAAGAGTTGTGTTTGTGAAACACAATGCCCCCTACTGCGCTTTGAAGACCCATGGCAGCTAGTTTAGAAACAAGGTTATATTTTGAAGGTAAAGGTCACAGTGACCTTGACCTTTGACCTAGTGACCTCAAACCATGTTTGAATGTAGATGTCAATGAGATGCATGCACATAAGAAGTTTAAAAAACATAGACTCAAGAGTTTTCATTTGCTGAGCAAGGTTAAAGTTTTGGGACAGAATGACAGACAGACAGGCCAAAAACAATATACATGTACTTCCTTTTTTTTAAAAGGGGGGCATAAAAATCCTAAAATGGTTACCCAGTAGTGTACAGTCAGCCTCTAGTAACGTCACTGCCTTGTTGCTGCCCATGAACTTGGCTGCCATTTCAAACGATTGCAGGTAGAGACGCACACGCTTCCCTCGAACATAGTCCCTACAATAGATGACATAAACATGCATGTGTGTACAGCTTAGGTAGACGTTGTGACATGGAAGAGAGCCTACAATAATGGACATGCTCACATCAAGTTTTCCAATTACTGAACTTCAAGTTGTTACAAGAGATAGTTGTGTCATAGAATTGGACAATGAATTTGATGGCATCGCAATTTTACAGACCCTGATTTTCATTTCCCATTTTCTTGTAATTTTGACAAGACTTATGAAGTGAACACACGCAAAATGGTAATTTTTTAACCATTTTTATATCCCTGTACGTATGAGCGGGTACATGTATGACTGAGTTTTTACGGTACAAATTCTTGCAAATGGCTTAAATACTTGCTTGAAGATTAACCAGGTCTTAATCAAAAGGTCTTGGGAGCATAGCTGTTTTTCAAATATTCGTTCCGAATAGGAAGCTATCCTTACAAATAATTGATTTAATTTTGATGCTCATATATAACCAAAAAGCAAATACAAATTCTTGCATTTGGCATAAATCCTTGCTTAAAGATTAACCAGGTCTTAATCAAAAGGTCTTGGCAGCATAGCTGTTGTTCAAATATTCGTTCCGAATAGGAAGCTATCCTTACAAATAATTGATTTAATTTTGATGCTCATATATAACCAAAAAGCAAATACAAATTCTTGCATTTGGCATAAATCCTTGCTTAAAGATTAACCAGGTCTTAAAGAGCCTTGTTCTGGATAACTGAGCTTAATGTATGTCTAAAGTGTTGTCCCAGATTACACTTAACGCTTTGATGGAAGTTTTTGTTCAAAGAAAAAAGTCTCTTCTTAATAAAAATCGTCAGGATTCAATCCAGTCTAGACACAGGCTCATCTGGGAACACTTTACGCACATGCATTAAGCCGAATTTTCCCAGATCAAGGCTCAAAAGGTATTTCACCACCAACAATGAACTCACTCTGCTTTGTAACTCAGCAGCTGACACACATAGACTCATACTTAAGAAAAGAATCAAAATATTGTTTTTATCTATTATTCGTATTATAAAACAATCACATTCAATAAACACTAAGAGACTTTTCTAACGCATCACGTATTCAAATCAATATAGCTCCCTTATTTTTTAACGGATTTTGTTTAAATTTAGACTCAGAATAATTCAACACATATCTAATACTCCCTGTAAATTTAAATGAAATCGATTAACATTCAAATAGCAAACTTAAACAATTAAAAACATTACTGCAAAAGTCAAATTCGCAAAATCGCACAACATAAAATAATCAAAATGTGAAAAGTAAAACGCATCAACTTACAATTCTTAACGCAGACCAGTTTGCAACATGCCAAGTTAGCTCCTAAATATGCATATGAGCCATATTGTTTTTTTTAATTAATGTTATGTTTTCCTTGTGTAAAAACCCACCTAGAATGATGAAATTGAAATTCAATTGGAATTATAACGCGTTTTACTACACTTTGTGACTTTTCTAACGCAACACTTTTCAAACTTAAATATCTCAGTTATTAGTAAATATTTTTATTTAAAATTGTACATCTGATCATTTGACTATATTATGTGCAATCTAACGATAAAATCATTCATCCGTGACGATTGGACGCTATGGCAAGTGGGGCAGGTAGCCTGCAAAATGCAAATTGCGCGGTTGCGCTCCTGAATATTGATGCGAGCTATATTGTTTTTTTAAATAAATTTTATGTTTTCCTGGTGTAAGAACCCACCTAAAATAATGAAATTGAAATAAAATTTGAATTATCTCGTGTTTCACCATTTTCACATGCAAAAAGATGAAACCACACTTACACCACGTGCAAAAGCGTCCGATCCGCACGGATAAATGATTTTATCGTGAACTTGCACGGAATAAAGTCAAATGATCACATTTGAAATTTTAAATAAAAATCTTAACCCATTACTGAGATATTCAAGTTTGAAAAGTGATGCGTTAGAAAAGTCTCCAAGTGTATAGAGAACTACACAAAGAACACTTTTCATTCATTTAACATGATTTGATATCTCTAGAAAATTTATTTTTAAATTTGGAAAATACAAGTCTAAGTCTAGAATTTAGACTTCAAACGTTTGTGAATACAAGCCCAGGTCTCAATCAAAAGGTATTGGCAGCATAGCTGTGATGCACCACAAACCATGGACTTACTCTGCTTTGTAAGAAGGCCGTTGACACACACACATGAACTTGCCACCAAAGTCTATGTACAAGTCATCCCCCACCACGCTCTGTATGTACCCAAAGATGACCTTGTCACGCAAGTCACCAAGTTGAACAAACGGAGAGTTTCTTAACAACGTTGCAAAGCTTTTCCTTGGCTCAGGTTCAACATCTTCTTCTGTCTTAAAATCTCCTGTATCCAAATCTGAAATAAAATGTAGATAAATGTAGAAAGCAACATTTTGAATCTTTTTAATTACACATACACTGGTGGTTATATCCTGTTCAAAACAAGATCTTCCAAAGACAGCGTGCAGCTATTCTTAAACTTTGATAGCTTAATGTACATTTTCTTTCAGTCACCTGATATAATGGCCAAAAAGACATATTAAATTTTGTAGTTGAATATCAGTAGATGTTATATAATATATGTAAACAAGTTATATAATATATGTAAACATAAAGCTGTAATGTTATGAACTAAAACAAGACAAGTTACCATGCCAAGACACTAGATTTTCAACTATTTACCGATTAATTTAGATAATACAGATGTAAGCTGCCTTCTGCATTTTGTCAAACATCATTTTATTTGTTATGAAGGTTCTGTCTTCTTATGTATCAACAATAAACTAAGCGTTTCCAATTAATTAGTATCATATTGTAGCTTGAGTTTAGTGATGATAGACAGCTGGAAATGAAGAACTTCAAGACAAAAAAATCTTTTACAGTCAATTTTAAGGTATAAAGTTTAAGCCTAAGAAGCTTGTGGATGTTTGGATATAGCCTTCATCTGTCATGACCACTGACTTGAAGCCTGACAATGGAATGTTGTCAATGCATTAGAGTCGAGATTTCATACTCAATCCTTAAAAACATACACGACTTTGAATATATTTTGATCATAGGCATAACATCATATTAAGTAATATCAATCTATTACTTCTCAATTTCGCTTATTTGCAGATGACACAGCCATATACCTAACAATCAACAATATGCATGACTGCCATACTCTACAAGAAGATCTAGATTAAGTAATAAAATGGGAACATCTCCGGGACATGGAGTTCAACCCAAGTAAATGTCAAGTTTTAAACATAACCAGAAATAAAACAAAATTCTCTTTTAATTACAGACTTCATGGACAAATTTTAGATTTAGAAACTGTTGACGAATCACGATGCAAAATACCAAGGTGTGGACATTTCAAAAGACCTTTCCTGGAACACTTATATAAATAGAATTACAAATAATGCAAACAAATCTCTTGGTTTTTTCTGCAGGAACATACAGACAAGAAATTCCAACATTCACCAGCTCGCATACATGACCATAGTTAGACCACAGGTTGAATATGCTTCTTCCCTATGGAGTCCACACACATTACAAAATATACAAAAAAAAAAAAATGTACAGCGTCGAGCAGTCCTCTGGGTCAAGCATAATTATTCCCCATACGACAGTGTCACTTCCATGCAACAGGAACTTGGTTGGCAGACCCTACAAGACAGACGAAATGACACTAAATTTCTCATGTTTTTCAAAATTGTCCATGGTTTAGTGGCTGTGCCCCTAAATACCATCATATATCAGCGACCCATCAGATTCACACATCACATGCACCCCCTCTCCTACAGACAGATCCATATCCCTGTAAATTATTATAAGTTTTCATTTTTCCCAAGTGCAATTGTGATGTGGAACAACCTCCCTGCCTCTACAGTTTTACATCCAGATCTTGAAGGGTTTAAAAAGTCCCTGCTTTTCCCTTCTGCCACTTGAACTCTGGGAGACATGTTTTTATCAGTTTTTAACTGTAAATCACTTCACCTTATAGGATAACTCTATCATACTTTTATCTGTCTCACTTTTTAAGGTTTGATGTCTCCTGTTTCATTTTATTTTTTTTATCGAGTGCACCGGGATTGTCTCCCATATGGCCATCGCCCCCAGAANCGGATGTTGCGATATTATGAATAGATAGTAAAAACAATCTAAACATGTCAGTTGTCACTTGTGGTATTTTATACAACATGAGAAAATATTGGTCAACACTCTAACCAAAAATCAGAAATAAAGCAGCAGATATATGGAATGTTTGGGATTACATTGGTGCATGATAACCACTGGAAAACAGTACTCTAATCAAAAGTTAAAACATTTGGGGTTCGAATTTACCTGTGTACGAGTTCAATTGAATATCATTCCTATCCAATTTGCTATCGACATTATATAATCTTTCCGTTTCTGTATGGCTTGACTGAATTTGTGATGATGTATGTCTTTGAATACACGTTCTACAATTTAAAACATTAGAAACCGCTGAAATTCGACTAATATTTATAGTTCGCATAACCTTCCACATCGAGGCAGCCATCTTCGTTGGGGTTCTGATATCAACCAATGAGAACGCACGTTACATTTTAATTTTTAAATGATTGGTCAATATATTTACATTGTACCTACTCCAAAATGTCAGGGCAGAATTTATCAAAGCTTTTCGGGTTCTTTACTCTTATCGGACAATTAAAGGTAAATCAGATCAATGTTAAGTATTATGTTACCATGAAATGATATGAAGCTATTAGTTATGATAGTAATATAGTAAAATCCTAATTAAAAGTTGAATGTCACTTATAACATAATAAACTATTTAGGCTAAAACTGTACAGACTACAGTGTTTTGTGAAAGTCTTGCTTAATCAGTCCATGACATGTGCTTGTTATAAATTAATTTAATTGTTTTAATTAAACAAAAAGTCCTTTTTTCCGCATGGTCACATTCAAGGTGAAAAGCTCCATAGATCTATGTAGTGATAGACTGATTTAGATATTTATTAAGCAAATCTAAAGCATTGCTTTTGAGTGAAAATCTATGAGGACAACCCTGGAGGAAAAATGCATTTTGTATGTTGCTCAAACCATCGACTTTTAGCATGGCGCTTAACCAAATGAGCTTACCGGGAGGCAGGATTTTCCACAGTTCAACTCTTGAGAGTGTGTGCCTTTCTCAGGGTACCCTGGCTCAACTAGTTGCATGTGTTCTTCTATATTTTGCACTCGCAATGTTTTGTTATGTTTTATAATCATATAAAAAGACATCTTGTGTTAAGGATCAAAACAGTGACAGCATTTTGAGAGACAAACATCCAAACAGTTACTTGTCCTGCATGCCTACTACAGACAAGTGGGTCGTGAGCATCTATGTTTAGTAACTCTGCTTCACAGAAGGCTGATAATTATGTATTTGTGCACTTTTTAAAGATGCTGAAAACATTCTATTTCAGAGAATACAACGGACAGGATGGGTTTTACGGAACGTCAAACGCCCAGAGAGTGTAGCTGATCATATGTACAGAATGTCTGTGTTGTCCATGCTGGTTGATGAGAAATCTGGGCTCAACAAGGAAAGGTATCCTCCTGTTGAAAAATCTCTCTTTATCTTATATGTAGTTCTTATTTATTTACGACTAAATCTTATAAGTGTTAACTACCCTAATGTTTCTAAGTTTTGGTACACATGAACATACAAACAAAACCGCAATGTTTGGAATAATTTTGAAAAATTAAAATAAGGAAAACGATTAAATAAGAAAATGTGCCTGCCCTGGGCTTTGAATCCTGGACCTCTAGAAGCAAAAGCATATGCGATACCACTACACAACTCATGCTTTTGAATTTAAAAAGCATTTTGTCCATTGTCCCTCTGTCTTGCCAGGCCAAATTTACTTGCCCAATTTTCATGAAACTTGCCTTGAATAATTTGTTTTAATGATAACTTGGCCGGTCAACCTTGCATATGTTTTTGAAGATTTCTAAATGACTATACTTCCCGCAGGTGCATGAAGATGTCCCTGGTACATGACATGGCGGAGTCCATAGTGGGCGACATCGCACCTACAGACTGTGTGGACAGGCAGGAGAAACACAGGATGGAAAAGGTAGCGGTTATAGGGACATTTTGTTACAGTTTGATGAATTTTCTTAATTGTGTTTAACAGATTCTAACACAAAACAAATAGTGGACGACACTAAACGCACATGCATGAAGCCCAGTTTCCCTAGAGTGTGGCTCAATTTTGTATTGCTTTACTGCAAATTCATTGGTGACTTTAATCTTGTTGAAAGGTAAGAGGAGGTTTAGAACAATGTAATGCAATCTCCACTATGTTTCCTGTGTATTGCAGACTGCGATGACTCATATTGTCAGCCTGGTCAGTGAAGAAGTGGGTAAGGAGCTCCTGGAACTGTGGACTGTATGAAACTTCATAATTTTTAGCCACATTGTGGGAAAACTGGTATTGTTTCAGGTGCTTAAAGTGTTGACCCGGATTAGGTTGTACACTTTCCGCCTAGAATGGATTGCATTGGCTAATCTGGGACCACACTTTATACGCATGCATTAAGCCCAGTTTTCCCAGAATGGGGCTCTTTTAGTTTACTTTTCGCTTTAGAGTCAAAGTTAAGGATAACCATTGCTTACTATTAAATGCATAACAAGCTTTTGATAATCCCTTGAAAATGTACCTGTCCAAAATCAGCACAAAGTTTTGCATAAACATTAAACATATTGTTTTTCTTTTTTTCCATAATGTAGTCTTATGTAGACCATGTTAACTTACCAAAACTTAATTAATTTTGAAAGCGAGTAAAATCGTATAAGTTCAGCAATTCAAAAGTTGTAAAAAGGCGTATCTGATTGGTTAAGGGTTAATTTCCTTTAGGAGTATGAGGAGCAGACGACAGGAGAGGCACAGTTTGTGAAGGACCTCGACCGCTTTGACATGGTCTTCCAGGCCTTCGAGTATGAACAGACGGACGAACAGCCGCGCTTCTTGCAGGAGTTCTTTGACTCCACTGAAGGTTTGTTCCTTTTTCCTCCTTCTTTACTCCTGCCCCTTTCTCCTAAATCATCCCATGGGTTTAACTCATCTGTTATCTCTGTCCCTTTCTCATTCACTGCTACATACCCTGTAATGCAGGTCGCAATGGCATAGTCACGGTAGTGGATATGGTGTCAACCTTGCAACCAGAAAATCATTGGTTCATTACCCACTGTGGGAGTGTTCTTAAGATTTCTTTAAAGACACTAAGTATTGGTTCTACCCAGGAAACAGACTCAAGAACGTTTTATATTAGCTTAAAACTTTCGATGCAATCAAGCAAAAATAAATAGGTTAAAAAATAAAACTACTCACCTTCTTCTTAAATCTTTACTTTTACTCCTCCATTTCCTTATTTCTCCCGTTTCTTTGTTTGTATAAAACAATTTAACTTGAAAACTTGTACTTTATTTTATAATATAATTTAAACAGGACAATTTCATAAAAGTTGGAAAAAAAGTACCAGATAGCATTCTTTACTTTAAACAGTTTCAGATAATATTGCACCTACCGGTAAGTCATGAAATTACTATTGGTAAATGACTTGTTAACCACTTGCAGGGAAGTTTAAATCTCCCACTGTGCAGGGCTGGGTCAATGAACTGTACAGAGTGAGAGACCAGTCATCCAATATACCAGAACATGCGGGTCCCCATGACCAGTCGTCCAATATACCAGAACATTCGTGTACCCATGTGACACAAATAAGTGCCATGAACACCAAAAACTCAGCCACTGTGAGGCCATTTTGTGTTGATCACAAGGAAAAACAGGAAAAAGACAGCTAGCAGGGCCCAGTGTCATGAACATTCCCTATGTTTGATCTCAACTCCGAAGATGAGATTTGAGTTTCCACTCGGAGTATTGAAAATGTCGGTCAGTGCATGAAGAATCTCAAATCTTAGCTATAAGAAAATGCACATTTTCCTCCTCAAACTCAGAGTTGAGTCAGACTCAAAACTAAAAAAAACTTCTGTGAATTCCAAATTGAGATTGGTGATCAAGCTAGTCTCAAAAATTGAGTAAAATCTCAAAGTCAGAATTTTGACTTGAGTACTGGCATGTTCGTGATACTAAGTGTTTGCAGCAACCAAGGAGAATTGTCACACCTAAGAAAATCCTGCAAAATTAGACATCCAACTGCATTCTCGACGAAGGTTGTAGGTACTGGGTATCGATATGTGATTAAGTGCGTTCCAACTCAAGTTGATCATGTTGGTATACCTAGGTGTCCAGGGATCTTACTGTGGTGTGTTATGAAGTATATGTTTGATATGAGCAGCGCCGTGGGAAAACAAAGCTTAAAGCATGTTCTTAAGTGTCATCCCAGATTAGACTATGCAGTCTGCACAGGCTAAACACTTAATGCCTAAACTGGATTTTCTCTAAGAAGAGACTCCCTTTAAAATAAAAATACCATAAAAGTAGAATGTTTCCTCCCTGAATAGCCTGTATGGACTGCATAGGCTAGTCTAGGACGAAACAATTTACCTGCTTTAAGCCCCATTTTCTTATAGTGACTCACTCACTGTGAGACCTATACATTTTTGTGCTGTATACTTTTCATGAGTATTTTCTTATTTTGCATCATTCTTCATGTATACAAGTGTTGAAAATTGGATTGTCCAGGTCAGTTTCAGGTCTACTCAATATTCTCATATAAAGCATCTTCCATACTTTGCTTTACAAATTTTAGTGGTATGTGCATTACGACTTCAAAATTAAGTTTTAAATATGTCAAAGCAGGTATTAACAAACAAACTGAACTGCTATGGACAAAAAGCTTGAAATACTCCTTAATTATTTTTCAGTTTGTAACTGAGTAACATGGGGTCTATAAATTATGTCACGTAGTCAAATTAAAGAAAAAGCTTGTGAACACTCTGGAAGTCACATCTTTTTTAATTATGTACAAGAAGCATGCTCAGAACATAAAAAAACGTGTTACTATGATAACTGGACTGAGTTTGAACTTGATTGTGGTATGTTAAAAAAATGGCTGCCAGGTGTTGGGGCAGTTTATTGTGAAAAATTGTTAACACTACCTGCTCTGAACAGTTTAGTTCCTTTGGGTCTCTGGTGAACACCATTGGGCCTTGGTCCACTTGTTTAAGTAAAAGCACCTGCCCATAAAGCTTGTGTTTTATTTATCCACAAACTGGTCCTTATTCAATTCAAACTTGGCTTAACACAGCCCTGGCAAGGTATTCTTTTTTAATTGCAAGATTTGGGCATAAATATTCCAAAAAAATGTTATTTTGTCACAAACCACCTTTTTTTGTAGTATTTATTACTCAGCAAATCGCCTTCTTTTCGGTTGATTCAATTCTTAGTTGCCCTAAGGGCCCAGAGTTTTCCATATTGCAGGTGTCTGCAAACATTGACAGCCTCAAATAGGTGTATTTTCTATATTTTAAAGATATTTTGTCCAGCTGTTTATCAGAGACGTAGATCTACATCTCTCTGTATATGAACTGATGTATTTCCATTTCTGTAAATAATTTTTTTGTTATTATTTTTTATGCTCCCCCAAAATTTTTTGGGGGAGCATATAGTCGCCGCTTCCTCTGTCCGTGCGTGCGTCCGTCCGTCCGTGCACAATGTTTGTCCGGGCTATTTCTCAGCAACTAATGACTTGAATTCAATGAAACTTTATGGGAAGCTTCACTACCAACAGGAGATGTGCATATTATCAGCGGGTTCTTGTCAGATGATTTTTCACAGAGTTATGACCCTTTGAAATTTTCCATTAACTGTTCATATAGTGCAATTCTTGTCCGGGCTATTTCTCAGCAACTAATGACCGGAATTCAATGAAACTTTATGGGAAGCTTCACTACCAAGAGGAGATGTGCATATTATCAGCCGGTTCTGGTCGGATGATTTTTCACAGAGTAATGGCCCTTTGAAGTTTTCAATTGTACATATAGTGCAATTCTTGTCCGTGATATTTCTCAGCAACTTATTACGGGAATTCAATGAAACTTTATGGGAAGCTTCACTTCCAGGAGGAGATGTGCATATTATCAGCCGGTTGTGGTCGGATGATTTTTCACAGAGTTATGGCCCTTTGAAATTTTCCATTGTACATATAGTGCAATTCTTGTCCGAGCTATTTCTTAGCAACTTATTACGGGAATTCAATGAAACTTTATGGGAAGCTTCACTACCAAGAGGAGATGTGCATATTATCAGCCAGTTCTGATCGGGTGATTTTTCACAGAGTTATGGCCCTTTGAAGTTTTCAATTGTACATATAGTGCAATTCTTGTCCGAGCTATTTCTCAGCAACTTATTACGGGAATTCAATGAAACTTTATGGGAAGCTTCACTTCCAACAGAAGATGTGCATATTATCAGCCGTTTATTGTCGGATGATTTTTCACAGATTTATGGCCCTTTGAAAAAAAATTGTTCAAAGTTATGCCCCTCAAGACGTTTCCTTTTATCTTAATATATAGTGCAATATTGTGACAAAAAAAACTTTGGGGAGCATCACCCGTCACCGACGGTTTCTTGTTTACTTAATGTTTATGTACTCCTAATTTTGTTAAGGCTGTGTATGAATTTCTTTTTTACACAAAAAAAACCTAGTGTTGTTCTCTTAGGATATTTCCTCATTGTGTGTACCAAACTTAGCATGTTCTTGGATTACTAAATCCATCATTATGATAAGTAGGCTATTGTCATCACTTGGTTTTTTAAATGCTATGTTAATAATACACCTATTTGCAATATTTTCGAGTGTAATACCTCTTTATTATATTTTTTTTGAATGATGATTCTCTAGAAATAAACAGATTATGAAAACATTTTTTTTTAGTCAGGAGTGTTATTTTGCTTGTCTGAATAGAATGCATGCATTTTTTATTCGAATCTTATCACTTTCTTTAATCGTCAGTTTGCCAAAAAACTATAATATTCTATTAGTTATCACAATTATTTTTTATTAGATGCAAAGATACAATACAATCTGAAGTAAAATAATGTATCGTCCGAAAAATCCATACCATGTTTCTGATGTAGAGCTTAAATTGTGTTTACCAAAAATAGTGGAAAATAACCTCGACATTATTGCGCAATCAACAGTCATATGGAATGTGCTAGAAATCCGAGTGTATTCGAAAATCGTTTCTATTTTTAGCCCTGACCTTTATTTCGACCAACCAAAACACGTTAACACGATCATGTGCGGATGACGAATAATTTGCATAATCATGAAAACAACAACAAAGCGAAATTATTCTTTTCTGACTAGCGAAATTTCTCGCGTTTGGTGACTTATGAGTATCAAAGAAGACACAGAGAACTGTTTACGGATCGACGAATCTCCCGAGTACACGGAAATCAAGGTATTTCATATCTTTGTTGTCTATTTATAAGTCTTTCTTTGTTTCTCTGACGCGAGTATGTTGGCAAGATGGCGCGATCTGTCAACTCAAAAGTTTGACTTTAGTTACTGTGTGTTTGGCAAAACAAACCTGATATGTATTATACATCCCTGAACAAACGTTAATGAGAGCTCCGAAAAGGAACGTGACCACACTTCTCTATACACTTAACGTGACTGAGATATTTTCATTCGTCTGGATCACATGATAAATCTCATTCATTCGATAAATGTACATCAGTTTTGCTTTGAAAGTTTGAAGCATTATTAATCACACGCAACCAAAGCCTTATAAGGCTTTACCAAAGCTGACTGAGAGTCTGTGGCCACATGATGTCAATACACATGAGTGTAATAAAATAAGTGTGGGGGTCAAATAAACATTTAGTTAACAAGGCCTTTTTAGTGACAAATACGTAATTCTATTAACTGCATTATGGATCTACTTAACTACACCATATGATTAACGTACAGGAATTATCATGGCTATTAAAATACAGGGCTACAAAACCCTTTGCTTCAGTGTCAACGTGAAACTGTTCATGGGTCATTATATTAAGTCAAATGTCATAATTCAATACACAACGTGATTCCATTACATACATGTGAGTCTTGCTCTGTGAAAACGGGGCTCAATGCATTGCGTCAGGTTTTTTCCCATATTAGCCTGTGCAGTCCTCACGGATTTTTGCTAAGAGAAGACTTACTGTCTAATATATAAAAAAAGGTAAATATGTTGTATGCAAAAAATATCATGTTAACGATGGATATACACAATGGAATTACAAAAAAAAAGAAAAGACTTCCTTTAAACGAAAAATACCTTAAAAACGGAAAATGTAGTCCCTGATTAGCTTTTGCGGACTGCACTGGCTAATTTTGGGACGACACTTTACGCACATGCATTAAGCCCCGTTTTCCGATAGCGAGGCTCATATACATATATATTTGGTAGCAAGAGGAGGAGGCCAGTACAAGCGGCATGTCCGGTGATCGCCCAACCCGCAAAGCTGGGCGTCGTGTAGGCAGAAAGAGCTCGAAAATGGATGTCAGGTATGGAAGACAGTATAAGAAATTTTCTGGGAAAACGGGGCTCAATGCATTTGATGCATGTGCGTAAAGTGTCGCCCCAGATTAGCCTGTGCAGAGATCAGGGATGACTTATTCCGCATAGAGTGGAGTTGAGCTAAGAAGAGACTTCCTTGAAACGAAAATGACCTTTAAAGCGAAGAGTGTCCTTGATTAGCCTGTGCGGACTGCACAGGCAAATCTGGGACGCCACTTTACGCACATGCTTTAAGCCCAGTTTTCACAGAACAAAGCTCAGTATTATCATTCGTATAAGACAATTTTAGGAGGTGTTGTAGTCAGTTTTATCACCAAAATATAGCAAACAGTGTTGTCATATGGGATACATATAGATAGATGTTAGGTTGGTGTTGGGAGAACTTGCATCAGTTGAGTTGGTTGTTTGAAGTGCAATGTTACTTGATACAATCAACGAGACTGCTACATGTTCTCGAAACACCATACTAATGTTATATTTCACGTATTATATACATGTTTCTGCATATAACTGGGTAAATATCAAAACATATCACTATTTGATGTCAAGAACTAGCAATTAGTTTTCACCAAACGACGATACGTTGACGTCACCTGACATGTTTATTATATGAATTCATATTGCTGATAAAATAAATAGCCGAAACATCAATTGTTTTTAAATAACTTTCTTACGAATATTTGTATTAAATGTCAAGTAAAAAAAAAGTTTTTCTATGCATAATGATGATTGCCAGCTTTGACTAAACCTGTGTTAGCAACACAAAAGTGGATGGACAATCAGTATTGTATATAAATTTGAGGACGCACGCATGCGTTAGTGTTCATTAGTGAAATATCAGCCTATTTCCGGACTCGCATTCACCAACCAGTCTTTAGTATAACAATAAAGAATATTCTTAAAACTGTAATATTCTAATTACTTGTATTCTTTATTCTTGCGTCTTACTTGACATAAAATACCTCACATTACATAATTCTTCATATTATTCTACAAATAGATCAGTGCTCCAGACACACACATCATTGACGGCCTGCATGTAGTAAAACTCTGCAATAAGATTTCGTTATTCTTAGTCGAATCTTTATACTTAAGTTTAAGAATGGGTCGGTAACTACAGGCACTTATAAACACAATCAAGAAAGTTCCAAATCGACGTGTATCTATTATGTTAAGGGCGAACCTAGAACGCAGTGTTCCTGACTTACGAGTATCTTTAATGTTAAGTGCGAAGCTAGAACGCAGTGTTCCTGATTGACGATTTTCTATTATCATTAGGGCGAAGCTACAACGCAGTGTTCTGATTGACGAGTATCTATTATGTTTAGGGCGAAGCTAGAACGCAGTCGGCAGAGTGCCCGTGAGTGTCGTGCGAGGAAGAAGCTGCGCTACCAGTATCTGGAGGACCTTGTGGCCAACAGGGAGAAGGCTGTGTTCGCGCTGAGGGACGAGCTGGAAATGGTGAGTGGGCAAACTGCACTGACTGACACGTGTAGCGACACGATAAATTCTCAGAAAAATGCGCAATTAAAAAAGATGCATCAATTCTAGTTATAAATCAGACTTAGAAGCCAAATACCATCTAATTGATTGAGCAGCGTTCTGGGATAACTGGGCTTAATGCACATGCGTTGTAAAGTGTCGTCACAGATTAGCAAGTGCAGTCCGCACAGGCTAATCAGGGACAACACTTTCTGCTGTTATGGAAGTTTTCTCTTTAACGAAAATCCAGTGTAGACGGAAAGTGCCGGCTCTGATTAACCTATGCGGACTGCACAGGCTAATCTGGGAAGATACTTTG
This sequence comes from Dreissena rostriformis, assembly GCA_007657795.1. Classification (NCBI taxonomy): domain Eukaryota; kingdom Metazoa; phylum Mollusca; class Bivalvia; order Myida; family Dreissenidae; genus Dreissena; species Dreissena rostriformis. The sequence continues at coordinate 29,189 of VMBQ01006201.1, read as the reverse complement.
CACACATGGATTAAACCCAGTTTGCCCAGAACGCGGCTCATGTATTAAATGAATAAATGTTTTGAAATGTCATGTCTCCAAATTCGCTATAGTGGCGTGAGGAAAACACCTGGAGTTGTTTCCCTTAGATTGTTGTTTTAAGTATTTTGTCAAGGTATTAATATTTAAGACGATATACAATTCACAAGTAATTACCACATACAATATATACGTACATGGACTTGTGAAACATTTTTTCACAGTTTGACACGCGCCCCTTAATATGCACTCTGTGAAAACGGGGCTTAATGCATGTTTGTAAAGTGTCATCCCAGAAAAGCCTGTGCAGTCCGCATAGACTAATCAGGGACGACACTTTTTGCCTACAAAGGTTTTTCGCTAAGAAGAGACTTCCTTTAAAACGAAAAACTCCATAAAACTTGTAAGCCCGCTTTTCCCAGAGATAAATGCTCATTTATTGTCAAGTATCTTATTAATGTTTTGTTTTCTAATTTTCGACGGAGATTTTTGAGCATTTACCAAAACAGTATAGGCAGAAATTCAGACAACCATTACTTAAATATGAAAAAGATGTGTATGCACTACACTATAATATTAGGTTTTGAGGAACGANGTGACGATTTCCTCGGCATTTTGTGAGTGTTTCACATCGACTACTGTACATAAGAGCATAGTTCTTGGACAAGTGGGCTGCTTGTATGTGCGTTATCTCGTCCCAGATTAGCCTGTGAAGATTTTATATCTTGATGACTCCATACGTTCTTCGATCATTTTGCATACCTCATGTAAATATTGTTACATCTGTAAAGCATTCTCTTAGTGAAAATGCGTGTTTATGATGAAAAGAAATTACTTTTTGTAAATATATGCATCATTTTGTTTTATATTTGTTGAAAGCATTTGTTAGTCGTTAAGAGGAAAAATGTGTTGTTCATGATCTGAAAATGCTATTTGTACATATGTATCATATATGTGTAGAATTTGTTGTAGATAGCAGCCTCGTTGTGGGAAAACCGGTTTTAATGCATGTGCATAAAGTTTTGTCCCAGATTAGCCTGTGCATTCCGCACATTCTAATATGGGACAAAATTTTCCGCACTGACCGCATTTTTGTTTAGAAGAGTCTTGCTTTAAACGAAAATTCCATAAAACCGGAAATTGTCGTCCCTTGTTAGCCTGTGCGGATCGCAGAGGCTAATATGGGACGACACTTTACGCGCATGCATTAAGACCAGTTTTCACAGAACGAGATTCATATGTATCATAATTATATGTGTTGAATGTATGGAAAGCACATGTGATCTTGTTCTCTGGTGGTCTGGTGTACGTTCCATTGATCTCATAAGTCACATGGCCCGTATTTACTCAACTTCCGATGGAATGTTTAATGAAACTGCTGACATTCATTACATTCTTATGTCTTTGACTGTTTCGTCCGTATGTTTCTTTTGATATAAAATATTTGAAGTAGAACATTTTGGTAAGAGTTCTAATATTTTACAATTTTAAACATGGAAATATGTTTGTTCTGTATAGGTTTACTAAAAAAGTCAGTACAATTAAAATAAGAATTCCAGGGTCAAAATTAACCAACCCTAACTTAGACTTTAGTCTTATGACTTAGAATAAGACCATTCTTAAAACGTTGATGTTATATGCAAGTTCTTTAACATTATTAGAGTCTAACAAATGGAATTTACCGCCTTTATAGCTCCATAAATCTTCCCAACTATTTGGCACAAGAAACATTTGAAGCCAATCTATTCGTGTTCATTGGTTTAAGTATATTCTTTCTTCTAAGTGTACCATAGGGTATGGTATTGCAGCATTCCCCTGCTATGCAACGGTCTGTTAGTACTGTTTTTTTGTAAGTAATTTTAAGTATTGTTTTTACCAGTGTTTTTCGTTTTAATTTGTTACTTATCTGAACTTGTTTGTTTATGCTGTTTATTGAGTTATAAGTTTGTTATGTTGTTTATTGACTTAAAAGTTTGTAATTTGTTTATTTACTAATGGGCGCCGCATTGAAGGTGGTCTATATTGAATCATATTTTTATTTTCCCTTGATAAAAGTATTTATTATTTTATAAATGTATTTTTAGTTGTTTAAAATTTCTGTCAAAATTACGATTTTGTTTTACTACATATAAATAATACAAATTTGTGATGTGCAAGCTGTGGAATGTATTTTGATGTTTTTTGTTTGCACCAAAACCTGTTAAAACTGATACTTTGGTGCATGCTCAGATTTGGTTAATGTAAGACGTAGAAAATGATGTGATAATCATACTGTGTGATGGGTCGAATTGTTTGACTTTATTCGCGTGACATTACCTTGCGGGGAATGGCTTGGTAAGCGAATTCGTCGTTGCCTGTTTCTCTCAGTTCATTTAACCAACACTCGAATATATACATTTGTGTTTAATTGTCAATAAAGCGTTTTTTTTCCCCAATATGATGCTTGTTTTCTTTTCATATTTCCAAAATTATACGAACAATACATGGATTTGATAAAAAAAAATACTTTTGTTTACATGGTCTCTTACGTCCTATTTCCATGGCCATATGGAAATAAATCTGTGTTTTCACTCACACAACCCTTAGAGTAAAGTGTTTTCAAATTACTTTGCATAGTTATAGTTACAGCCTCGTTATAGGAAAACTGGACTTAATGCCTCTGTGTAAAGTGTCGAGCAAGATTTGCCTGTCCATTCCGCACGGCTAATAAGGGACGACACTTTCCGCTTTTTTGGTGTATAGGAGGTCTCTTCTAAACGAAAATTCCCTGTAGGTGGAAAGTGTTGTTCCTGATTAGCCTGAGCGGATTGCACAAGCTTATATGAGATGACACATAACGCAGATGAATTAAGCCCAAATATCATAGAACTAGGGTTATATATAAAGCTTATTGAAAACCCAAAATACATGTATAAAAAGGAGGTGANCCCCCCCCCCTTAAAATAATGTAGCTTCAGTATTTGCTGCTAAAACCATACCCTTAATGGCAAAAACAACCAGCGTTATATATCAGTAGTTGTAATTATTTTATTTTATTGACTGTATTTGCCTTTAAACAGTAGGTCAGTCACACACACACTTCAATTGCTTTCTGTCAGCTTGTTGCACATTCTTTTTTTGTAAAATGAGGAACGCAACACGTGAGACAATGATCACGCCTGTTATTGTTGGACTTTTGTCGCCTTAAAAACTTACAACGGCGCCCCTTTGATTTTCCGCATCAATTGGCTTTCTTGTTATTAAAGTTATGAGAAGTTAAATCGGTCGTTGATCTATATTATGCATAGCATTTTGATCACTTTATTGTGTTGATTTTTTTTATCACATTTAATACATAAATGGCGATAAATGATATGTAATGTAAGTACAGTTATGAGAAGTTAAATCGGTCTTTGAATTTATAATAACATTATTATGTAAGCATTTTGAACACATTATTGTGTTGAATTTTAATTATCGCATTAAACACATAATTTCAATTAATGAGATGTAATAGGTTTGACCCGAGGGTTAGGGGATAATCTTATACCGGATTACGCCGGTTTAGACCGACTGTTTCGAAATCGGTTATTCTCGGTTTAAAAAAATACGTACCGGGTAATATCACTTTGTGCCACATATTAACCCCGATAGTACAATAAGAGCGTGATTTCATACCAGTTTTACGTAATGTCTAAAATGGGTAAAGAAGGAATAATCTACTATTGCTTATAATCAAAATATCAAAAAGTAAAATGTAACTTTGTTCAATTTTGTGACGGAATTTTTCTGGGTACCCAAAAGTCATTATCGTAATTCTTCGCACTCGTGATTTAATCCCTACGCATCTAAATTTCCGGCCGTGGGTTATTCGACAACACTCTATAACGTACACGAATTATTTCTTAATTAACCCCGACAGAACAATAAGTGCGTGAATTCATACCATTTTTACGTAATGTCTAAAACGGGTTAAGAAGGAATAATCTACTATTGCATATAATCATATGGCTTATAGAGCGGTAACAAGGTTGTGCTAAGATTTGACCTGGTGTCCTACTTCTTAGACATATGTGACCCAGATTCAAACATGGACAAGATATTATGAAGATAAAACTTCTTTTAAGGGGTGTTGCGGCAGTTTATTTAACCGAGGATATAACACCGATGCTATTATCACAACGCAATAGTTTTGTTATCAGAATCATCACAAATTAATGACCGAGTAGGTTCATAATAGGTACTCAGTGGTTCGATCCCAGGTGCGGTTAACTTTTTTTAATTCTTTTTTTCTTTCTTTTATTTCATTCTTGTTTTTTTCATTGAGCTCTTTAGTCCTGTTGTTTACATTAATAAATTTAAAGCATTTAATCAGAAACTTTAAAATATGCCGAAATCTGTCAACAAGTCCCTGTTATTGATGATTAAGGTCGAGTTTGATACTGTATGGTCTTATGTTTGTGATTAAATATTGTATAAGTGTTTTTTTTTAAGTAAGCCGTTGTGATCCCAATTAAGATTGTAAACCATATATTTTTGTTTTGCATATCTGTAACAGTCTATGTACCGGTACTTGGGTTTCGCCTAATTGCTGTATTGTATGAAATTTGACACAGACGGTAGGGATAGTTAAACAAAAAA
>VMBQ01006201.1:7403-21841 GCA_007657795.1 Dreissena rostriformis | reverse complement strand
GAAAATCGATTTTAGTTTACCCGTGATCATAGAAAAACGTATAAACAAGGATATAAACAAGGGAAGTACATCTTGATATGATAATCTAAAAATAGAAAAAGAAATTCCGAAAATTTGTTCTTTTCACCGGTGAAAAGAACAATTTTGTTCTTTTCACTGCTGTTATTTCACTGCAGAAATGTCATATTTTATCATAAGGTATAAAAGAAAAAGCTTTATCCTGAAAATTCATGTAAAGTGCATTTGTTTATAATGTGCACAATAACACTTGTTCTATTGTATTTTTAACCACTTATAAGACTCAGAACACGCCGGACATGCCAATTAGCAGCATTTTTTGAACTGAGACAACTCAACGATGCCTCGTAGTAATATAACGCACCTTTATAGTCTCCTTCCATTTCATAGCAGTGTCTCAACACGTTCAGTGAAGTTTGTTGGTGATGCGAGTTGTATATATGTCTTATGTGACCTAAATAAGACCTCAATACTCTCAATGTATATAGTTAATTGTCACGTTCACCGAGTCCTCCATACGTGAGATACTGTAAATAGTGCAGGAACGGACGAGCATCAACCTCAGCACTGTCCATCCATTGTTTCTGAAAGTAAGTTCTCTGTGCCACTTCCTCTTCAGTGATATTGCGATTCATTTCAAACAACAATATGAAAGGAGTGCAGTACGATTCTTCCCTAACAAATTTGACACAAACAGCAAACGGCAGTTCACCGAATCGGATGTCAGAGTTGCCTGAAATCATGTTAGCAAACATCGCGAGATCACGGTCTCCTGTTATATAATGACATCCACACACAGCCTTGACATTGCTGTGATACCTCCTCTCTACATCCTCCAACACACTAACTGCCGCGTGAAGATACCCACTACAGTACAATACAGAAGCCAACTTCAAGCGATAAGAAGCTACATCCGTGTTTAAGGAATATTTGAAACGACATATAATTTCGCTGTCAAGAACATTTCGTAATCGCAAATACTTAGATGATTGGATTGAATTGTGTAACCCGTATAGTTGCTTTACAAATTCTAAAGCAACAGTTTTTAATCTCACATTTGTGGAGTAATCAATAACATCGCGTAATACATATTTAAAATCTTGCTCGAAAGTTGTATAAGAACTGTGCAATTCATATAATAATATTTGTAACCATGTAAAAAAGTTTTTAAAGCACTCAAATTTCAGCAGTAAGCTGATACTCTTCGTAAGCATACACGCCCAAGTTCGCGTGCGTTTACAATTCGCCGTAGATTACACGCTTGTAAGCGACATACTATGTTATCTATACCAATATAAAATACATCGTGTAAGTTGTTCCTTATCATTGAGTCTATATACACTAAAAGGCGTCTCTGTTGCACATTAGAGAGTTTCCCATCGAACAAGTTCACTCCTTCTATGATATAATGCGGGAGCCTTCCCAATCGCAGCCATTTCCGTAACAAGTGTAAGCAAAGCCAAAGTAGAAACATAAGGTTTTGTTCGACCCACAGAGAAGGATGTGTTCTTTCTTTGGTGTAAAACATAATAGTTTTTCTATGAAAGCTATAGAATCTCCCACGATTTTAGCAAATAAGGATTTGTTAATTAATTTTAAAACAATGTAACATTTGATTTGTGTCATATTAAAACTAAACATCAACATTCGTTCTATAAGGTTCGGAGACAGTCGCCATTCTTCGCGCTTGTAATCACTGTCTGGATGACCGACTGGTACCAGGAACCATGGAGCTACCCGTGCAGCCTCAAGTAGCTGGGGTGGCGGCCAGTGTCTACCTCTACATCTGTCTATCCAGTGTTGTATTTCAGGAAGAGGTTTGAGTATGTGAAATGCATGAACAATATCCCAGTAAGGAATCACACTAACAGAAGGTCCAATTTGGTTGCCTCTCCTCGATCCCTAGCCTGATGCTCAAGATCCTGTTTGCATTTTTCAGCACTAAACAGTACTTGTCCAGAATCTTTCCTTACTAAAATGTCATTCCACAGACTTGTCTCTGGTTCCGGTGTGTATTGTCGGATGAATTGTAGTAAATACTGTTGAGATGGAGTGGGTGGTGTCGTCTTGGGGCATCAGAAGGTTCCCCATCCCGGCCTTCCAGTCTCCAAAGACTCTCATTATATTCACATTATTGTCACTGGATAGGAAATCAATATCAGGCCGGGCGTGGTGGTTCCTTCCGACTGGCTCCCGAAATGAAAACATTCACTGTCTTTTCCTGTTAGTTGCTCTGCTATCTGCATCATGCGCTCCCTCCAGAAGTATATTTCTCTCTGCTCCACTACAGTATCCTTCCCAGCTCCACTGTCATCAAGTACTAAAGACATCCTTATAGACAATTCTGTGAAGTGCTCTGGAATCTACAAATACAAATATTTTTTTACTTTTGATAAGTGGTGATCATTGTTGATATATAGAGAATGACAGGTTACTGCTATATTGGTGTGTTATATATCAGGTGAGGCTTAGAATAAAAGAACGGCGAGGCTTGACCAGCCGTTGTTTTATTCGTGCTGAGCCTTATATATTACACAACTTCTTGTTGACTTGATATAAACAAGAGATGTGTTTGTCATAAACACAATGCCCCCTAATGCGCCGCTTTGATTATTTAGTTTTACATTTGACCTTGAAGGATGACCTTGACCTTGACATTTCACCACTCAAAATGTGCAGCTCCATGAGATACACATGCATGCCAAATATGAAGTTGCTATATTCAATAAAGCAAAAGTTATGAGCAAGGTAAAAGTTTTAAGACGGACAGACAGAATGACGGACAGAATGACAGACAGGCCAAAAACAATATACCCCCTTTTTTAAAAAGGGGGCATACACATATATCACCCAGCGTTATAACAGGCAGATATCAATGTAGTGGTATGGTTAATTGATTTATCGAAATTAATCAATCTTGGCGATCAGACTGAACGTTGGAAGAACCTTAAACATTGGAACAGACAAAGACAGTATTGAAGCTTAACTACATATTGAATTGTAAGTTCGAAACGTCTTACTTTTGGCAAGTTTTTGCGTATTTACAAAAGAATTTGAGCAAACGTTTGAATAGGTATTTTGTTTTATCACATGGAGATTTTGTTTCTGAATAAGTATTGATAGTACAATTTGTACAATGAAACATAACATGTGTTGTTACGTAAATGTGGTTTCCTGTCTCGTCTGTTTGTCAGTCGGTCCCTAGGTCCATCCATCCGTTCACCTGCACGCTCGTATGATGCTCGCCCGCCTGTGGGCTGCCTGCTAGTCTATATATATGTTTTTATTGTCTCCCATGTCAGTCATGTTCGTCTGTTTTTTTGTGGGTCGGTTCCTCTTTCCGTCTGTCTAAATGTCTCTCTAGGATGGCCAATCTGTATGAGAATGTTTTTTTATATATGTTTATCAGGTTCAGTTGAAACTATTAATTATCAATGAATGTTAGTGATATACCTCCATGTTTGTTTCAAGTTTTTGATCTCGCTTGTAAGACAGCTTTGATGTAATGAACTAAATGTACGCTCTTCTGAAAAGAATAGCACAACCTATATCAAAAACAAGATATCAACCTATATTAAAAACATGTACCCGTACCTATATAAACCAAAATAATATAGTAGAAACTATTGTATATTACGCGGGATGACGACACACATGCGCTCCGAGTAGTTTGCTTTACTATCAATACTACGATTGAAAATAATAAAAACAAATACAACAAAAATGAGGAAAGACATGTATTACTGCATTTTAAAGTAAAATAATCCAAATGTATCCATATTCCATACATTTTAACATTGGTGTGGTCCCCTTAAAGAAAAATTATACATAAATTGCATAGTGAAGCAGACGACTGCACTAGTGTTAACACAGCACTTTTATTTCAAAATGCAATGAGTACTCTCCATTTGGTGTGATATCACCGTTATTAGGTCACCCATGCAAATTGTTTACCTTTAAAAACTAACAATTTAGATTATTTATTTAATTTACCGAGCTATTTCCACCATAGACATTTCGCCCCACTCCCACCGCAATGTGAAATAATTGGCAAATGTATACTTCTTTTCTATGGTCACGGCCACCTCTATGGTTTCGTGAATTTTTAGCAGTCCCTGCTTTCCCCTTCTGCCCCTTGAACTCCGGGAGACATGTTTTTATCAGTGTTTAACTCTAAATCACTTCACTTCACCCATACTTTTATCTTTCTCACTTTTTAACTTTTAATACTTTTATCATCACTGACTGCGCACCTGTCAATACTACACGAAAGGGGAGTTAGACAGTATTGATCTATCTATCAATACTGCCTAACTCCCTTTTTGGGTATTATTGACAGGTAATGAATAGATAGAAAGAAAGAAAGAAAGAGAGATAGATAGATAGATAGATAGATAGATAGATAGATAAATAGATAGATAGATAGATAGATAGATAGATAGATAGATAGATAGATAGATAGATAGATAGATAGATAGATAGTCCCAAATAAGATTTGTTTATCGTCCTCAATATTAAGTTGATTTGTAGTGCAGCCTAAACCAAAACAATATTATTCACATTATAAAAATACAGAAATTAAAACGTGTTAAAAATATATAAAGATTTTTTATATAAAAGAAAGCCAAATAAGCATTCGGAAAACGTCAATCAAAAACAACCCTTGTCAAACATTTAGAGCCAGAATTAGTGGCAAGGTTCACAGTGAAGATCTACGTCTCTGGGCTTCACGATAAGCGTGAATTTAGTTTCAATCTGGACGAAACAGTGATAAGCCTGCCCACAGACCGCCAACTGTTATTGCACGAACAAGAGAATTGGCAAAGACTGTAACATATAAACTGAGCACAGACCACCAAATGTTATAGCACCAACAGGAGAATAGGCACAGGCTGTAACTTCTCCACTAAGCACAGACCACCAAATGATATAGCACCAACAGGAGAATAGGCATAGGGTGTAAGATCTCCACTAAGCACAGACCGCCAAATGTTATAGCACCAACACGAGAATAGGCACAGGCTGTACCATATCAACTGAGCACAAACCACCAAATGTTATAACACCAACAAGAGAATAGGCACAGACAGTAACTTCTCCACTAAGCACAGACCACCAAATGTTATAGCACCAACAAGAGAATAGGCACAGGCTGTAACTTCGCCACTTAGCACAGACCACCAAATGTTATAGCACGAACAGGAGAATAGGCACAGGCTGTAACTTCTCCACTAAGCACAGACCGCCAAATGTTATAGCACCAACAGGAGAATAGGCACAGGTTGTAACTTCTCCACTAAGCACAGACCACCAAATGTTATAGAACCAACAGGAGAATAGGCACAGGTTGTAACATCTCCACTAAGCACAGACCACCAAATGTTACAGTATATCAACGACAAGAGAATAGACACAGGCTGCAACTTCTCCACAGAGATACATACATGGAAATAAATGAGATGTAATGGGTTTTACCCGAGGATTAGCAGATAATCTTATACCGCTTTAGACCGACTTTCTTAAATCGGTCAATCCTACTTTTAAAATATTAAAATAGTTTTAATGTCACTATGAGCGACATAGTATAATCAGTTCGTGAATTCATACCATTTAACGCAGTATCTTAAAATGGTTGGAAATTAAAATTTAAACAAATTGATATTGATTTTAATGGTTTCAATATATCAAAAACATAAAATGTCAAGAAATTATTTAAATTCAGGGTTGAACGTTGTCCGGTTTGTGACGGAATTCCGGGCTTTCAGGGAACAAAAAAGTCATTTTCGTAATTCATATAAATTCGATGAGATAATTTTGTGAGGGGAAGGTTGGGGATGATCCCACTAGCTACTAGCTACTAGAAACGCGTATCGAGCAAAAAACAACACGGAACTAAAAAAAAAGACGCTTTTCGTTGAAAGAGCTGAATGAGTAGTCGTTCCTAACATTGTTATCAGCGACTCTACGTGGAGATTGTAAAAAATAAAGAGATACAATCGTTTACGACATCGTGGAATCATTTAAGGCAAAAAAGCGCAAAATAAAAAAAGTTACTTTTCAAAGTAAAAATAATCAAAAGATGAAGTTGCTTGATCCGAATTCTAGCACTTTTCGCTTCTTTTTTGTATTAGTCGTTTAAAGGAAGTCTCTTCTAAACACAAATTCAGTGATGTCTCTTCTAAACACAAATTCAGTGATGTCTCTACTAAACACAAATTCAGTGATGTCTCTTCTAAACAAAAATTCAGTGATCCCTGATTAACGTCACTTTACGCCCATGCATTAAGCTTAGTTTTCGGTTCTACCTTACTGGTAAAAGCAAACAAATCTGGCGATGAAATAAACGCAGTAAACGGCAGAGGTGATAAGAAACACTTTAAATAAATAATGAGACGTCGTCTGATCTCGGTGTCAGTTGTTTTATAGGAGGATTTAGTGATCAAAGTTGAGCTGACGTGAGGACCACTGTTAGTGTGTCCACGCCAAGCGATACAGCCATGTGCGAAACGCACCGCTTTCCTGCATATACTTTAGCCGCACTTTGGGAAACCCGGGTTTAATGCCTGTGCGTAGAGTATCGTACGGGATCAGCTTGTACAGAATAATCAGGGACGCATTTTCCACCCAGACTGGAATTTTGTTTTAAAGCGACATCCTTTAAACGAAAAGTACCATACACGTGGAAAGTGTAGTCCCTGATTAGCCTGTGCAGACTGCGAGAAACTTTTCCGCATTTTCATTATGACTTTCTAATATCACAGTTGAAGTGTTTCTAAATGCAGTAATGAGTATGTATCTTTATTTATACTTTATTGTTATATTTTAATTTTCTGCTAAATGACGCATAGCATTTTTCTACTCTTAAGTTGATTCAGACCAGGTGGCAGGAATTGTGATGGGGTTGTTTGTGTTAGCAACACAATGACTCATACGTATTTAATATCCAATCCAGGTGACTCATACATTATATCAAACAACTTTCTTTGATTTAAAGGTCTTGTGCACCGAATTATTTAAATAATATTTACTAGTTCGGGCCTTTTTAAAATTCATATTTACTCGATAGTTTTAGCGGTTTTTGTCCATTTGATATTTGATACGGCAACAATTACTCGACAGCTTTAAAATCTTAAAAACTAACACCAACGATGAATGAATGGTCTAGCCCTAACTAACCTCAAAATTGACCTTCAAAAGTACAAATTTACACATATACCTTACTGATTACATTCACATAACTATATAGATTCTATCAACAAATATGCAAGTAAAAGGTATAAAAATAAATTCCGTGTAAACAAAAACTGGTATACCGCGAACGTTTACTTGTCTGGATCGGTCTTATGAATAATGTGACTCAAATGAAAATATATACCGGGTATCGTTTTTTACATCGGGCTATTTTGGAAGTTTAATATCTTTTAATGACGATTTAATGGGTAAATTATTCCTATCTTGTTGAATACTTCGATAGGTGCACTATCGCAAATGACTGATTTTGTTTGTGTGGTCTTTTCTTTTAAACATCCAGTGTATGCGAAAAGTGCTGTCCCTGATTAGGGACAGCATTCACAAATGAAGCAATTAAGTCAAGAACAAATGCACTGAAAAACAAATGTATCGAATTGAACTTGTCATTTTGGCTTTGAAATACCTGATATTGATCTGAACAATCTTTAAGTCCAAAAAATCGCAGTCGCCGTTCTATGATTAAACACATAGAACCGTTACTGCATAGCACATCATTAGCTATGATTTATTTACACGCAATGTCGCCATTTCAGTGAATACTTTTATCTTCTTTCCCACCGTCTTTGTTATTCATGACACTGGAAACAAACGTTTCACTTTTTTTTTGAAAGCGCAGACGACTATTAACGCCGCTGCATGACTGGGAACAAAAGCGCAATTATCTAAGCTTGAGTAATTACACACTTTGTTAAATATTGAATAAAATGATAATTTACTTTAAGATAACTCGCCGAAATGACATGTTCACTGAATGACTTAACTTCAGTGGCGTGTACCTCCGTATATGACAACAATACGTCATGTATTTAGTGAAAGAATTGAAAATTAAACTGACCTATAAACAAATGTACAAAGAAGCCTGATAAGCCCGTCTGGCCTTAAAATAAGGATTAGTTTACATGAATTTGTTAATACAGAATTCTACCACAAGGCTATTTCATTAACGTGGTGTGGTGGTTTTAGTGACCCGGAAAGCTATGCCAGCGGGAGTGTAAACTCCTGACAGGGCTTGCCAAGCTGGACAGGTTGATGAGGAATCTTTTCTCCCCTTGAGGCTGTGCGATATGAGAAGGATCACTCAGACGGAAAACCCAAGGAAGGGTGACGCCCTGAAGGCTCTGCCGGCAAATCTTATACGACAAGGAAAAGTCGGAACATAAACAACTGATGAAAACGGATGCACTAGGCCAAAGTGCTCATAACGATTGTGATCTGCCTGTGGAGCCCCCCTGGGCTGTTAGAGTGCCGGTCCAAATGCCTCAAAGGGGTCCAAAACAAACCACCGAAGGTCATCATGTCCTGCTGCGAGGATTCATGCTACGGAGGTGGAGACTCAAGTGGAATGGCCAAAGCCTGACAACAGATAACTTCCTGCAGTCCTGCCCTCTACACGACGGCCTCGGGCGGAGGGGGTGTAGGCGAAGCTCTACGGCAGTCTGGAGGACCTGCAGCGCACGACTACCTTTGCGCAGAGAGGATAATCAGGATCTACACTTTTCGCCGAGACTTGATTTTCATATAGAAGAGCATTCCTTTAAAATGAAAAATACCATACAAGCGGAATAATCGTTCCTGATAAACCCGTGCGGACTGCACGGGCGAACCTGCAACGACACCTAACGTAAATGCATTAATCCCCGTTTTTCAAGAACGTGGCTCAGTTTGATATTACAATGTTCAGTTCGCTGTCGTCAAACAGTTTTCAATACCACTTTCTCATACTAGTATCACATATGACGGCTTTCTAAATGCAGCATATGTCCATCTTTATACTGTGTTGTCATATTATGTCTTTATGCTTTGTTGTCCTATTATAATTTACTGCTATAAGTTGACGCATGGAGTTTTGCTACTCTGAGTTGACGTAGAACACTTGGCAGTATTTGTTGGTATTTGTGTTAGCAACACAATGACTCATACTTGTAGAATATCCAATGCAAGTGACTCATAAATAATATCAAATAGCTCAAAGAAATCTCTTTGTTATTAAGGTCGTGTGTACCGAATTATTATAATTTATATTTACAAAGTCGAGCCTTTTTTTAATTCATATTTACTCGACAGTTTATGCTGTCTTTATCTATTTGATATTTCATACGACAACACATACTTAACAGTATTAAAATCTTAAAAACTAACACTTACGATGAAAGGTTTAGCCCTAACTAACCTCAAAATTGATTGTCCAAAGTGCAAATATACTTGTTGATTACATTAACATAACTTTATAGACTCCACCAATATACAAGAAAAGGATGTAACACTAAATTCTGTGTAAACAAAAGACTGTTATGACGCGAACGATTACTTGCCTTGATATTTCTTATGAATTATGTGTCTCAACTGAAAAAATATATCGTTCTTTACACCGGGCCCTTTTGAAAGTTTAATATCCTTTTAATGACGTTTTAATGAAAAAAGTACACAGCCATTATACGATTTATGATCAAGCAATGATACCGCCTAATATTGTTTGACTTTTGTCTCAGTAAAAAACTTAAAACGGCGCCCATTGGATTCTCCGCATCAACGGCTTTCTTGTAAGTTATTTGTAAAGTTACAAGAAGTTAAAGCGATCATTGATCTGTATTATGCATAAATATATGAGCATTTTGAACACTTAATTGTATTGATTATTATTTTGATCGCATTAAATACATAAATGGCAATAAATGAGATGTAATGGGTTTTAACCGAGGATTAGCGGAAAATCTTACATCGGATTATGCCGGCGTGACCGACTTTTCTGAAATCGGTAAACCATGGTTTTAAAATATCAAAAATTATGTAATGTCACTTTGTACGACATAGTATAATAAGTTCGTGAATTCATACCATTTAAGGTATTATCTTACAATTATTTGAATTTGGAAGGCATAATCTGCTATTGATTTTAATGGTTTCACAATATTTAAAGTCACGTTTTGCGAAATAATCCAGGGTTAAAAGTTGGCAAAACTGAAAACCTGAAATATTTACTTTGATGAAATAGGTGCCGCAGCTCTCGGTGGGTCAAAGACGAATCCGGTTTGTGACGGAGTTCCCTTTTTAAGGGCTCCAAAAAGGCATTATCGTAATTCATATAAATTCGATGAGATAATCGGGATGGGGATGATCCCTTTTATCCAAGCAAATAGGAAAGCGTATCGAAAAAAAAACTAAAACAGAGGATATGTAGTAAATATTACCGAATGTATTTCGTTGAAAAGGCTGCATGTTCAGTAAGTTAACTGAAACAGAAAGTGATTATCCTGTGCGGACTGCAGAGGCTAATCTGGGACGGAACTTAACTCACACATATTTAACCCCCGTTTTCCCAGAGCGAGGCTTTCATGACAATGTTCAATTCGCTGTCGTATGACGGTTTTCAATATGACTTATATATATTACAAATGACGGCTTTCTTAATGCGTCATGTGTCTATCTTTTTACTTTGTTGTCATATTATAATTTTGTGCAATAAGTTGACCCATGACATTATCTTCTCTAATTTGACGTAGAACGGTTGGCAGTAGATGATGGGGTGTTCTTAGCAACACAACGACTCCTACGTGTTTAATATCCAAGTGACTCATAGATAATATCAAACAACTGTTTTTGTTATAAAGGTTTTGTGCACCGAATTATTTTAATTTTACTAGTTCGGACCTTTTTCAGAATTCACTCGAGAGTTTTAGCGGTCTTTATCCATTTGATATTTGATACACAACAAATACTTGACAGTTTTAAAATCTTAAAAACTAACACCAACGATGAATGGTTAAGTCCTAACTGACCTCAAAATTGACCTTCCAAAGTACAAATATACCTTTTTGATTACATTAATATTACTTTATAGATTCTCTTCACAAATATACAAGTAAAAGGATATAAAAATAAATTCCGTGTAAACAAAACTGGTATACCGCGATCGTTTACTTGTCTGGGTGAGTGTTATGAATAATGTGACTGAATTGAAAAGATATTTAGTCTTTACAAATTTGGGAGTTTAATATCCTTTAATGACGTTCTTATGGGTAAATTATTCCTATGTTGTTAGATACTTCGATAGGTGAATCATCGAAATTGTCTGATTTTGTTTGTTTGTTCTTTTCTTAATTTTCGAACGCGTTAGTAGTTATAAGAAGTAAATGAACATAACTTTTGGTAATTTCTTAGTCGACCTTAATATCAATATTATACTCATACTAACGTGGTATTTTTTTTTTTTAAGCAGATTCAAGAGAATAAATCCTCTTCAATATTAAGGACATCGTACTTGAAAAAGTCCACAGTCATTTTCCTTTCTGCAAAGGATATGGATTTAAGTAGCAAGCCTTAATTTGAGTCTCGCTCTGGGAAATCCGGGCTTAATATTTGCGCGTAAAGTTCGTCCAAGATTATCGTGTGCATTCCGCACAGGCTAATCAGGGACGACACTTTTATGGGAATTATTTTGTTTAAAGGAAATGTCTTTTAAACGAAAATCCAGTTTAGGCGGAAAGTGTCGCCCTTGGTTTGCCTTTGCGGACTTCACATGCTACTCCGAGATAACACTTTACGCACATGCATAAAGCCCCGTTTTCCCAGAGCGAGGGTCATTTATGGAAATCCTGTCAGACATGTACTTCGAACCATTGAAAAGAACGATTGATCTATAAGGTAATAGAAACTACATAAAAACTATATAACAATAATATACATTCGTAAGTAAGTAACATTTTTATTTCTTGATGTGGACTTGTTTTTAACAAAAAAAATCATTTAAAGCAAGCCTCATAAAATCAACGATGAAAAGACAATAGAATTGCATTAATATATTCGTCCAGTTTTTAATGTTTCGTACCAAAACAGCAACGGAGAAAAATAGAAACCACTTCTCAAGTTACCACTGTTGTGAGTTCAAATATAATACTTCACGAATATAATCGTTTTTTAGATGTAACTTAATGCGATTTTTAATTATTTACGATAACAAAATTCATCTTTTATATTTTGTGATATTTATAACACACTGCCTGCAATGCTTGTTAATAATGATGGATGAAGAATATTATTGCAATGCATACAAGCCGAATGCAATCACATCTTCAAGCTATATGACAAACACCGCGATTTTAAAGAAGATTTATTATAAATTCACACATGTGAAACATGTTTTCTTACAGTTGGTCAAATTGTGACATATATGCTTTCTTAAAAAAAATGTTTAATATTAGGAAACCAAAAATGACCCTCGCTCTTGGAAAACCGGGCTTTATGCATGTATAGGATAATCAGGGATGACACTTTACGCACATGCATTAAGCCCAATTTTCCCAGAACGCGGCTCAAACCACGCAACAGTCACGCTGCATTCACCCTCAGTAGCACCCAACACACACATTCAGTCCATTCGTGCGAGACAGAAAGTCCCTGACCAATACACAAGAATATAATGTTGTGTTTCATAAATGTCCTATAAAAAGACTGTGGATACAACCGTGACAGTTCTAATTATGTAGTCGATTCATTGAATATCTAGGTAAGCGTTCACCGAGTCAGTCACAGTGTATGAACAAATGTTGAACCTCTGTCATATATTCGTCAATAAGCTTAATTTCAAATATTTGGTCTAGCGATTTGCCAATTGTGTTTAAATGAACATCTGTTCGACCTTAAATGAAAACATATTTGAGGTGAGTTAGGACTAAACAATTTAGTTAGCTAAAACCAAGATTTTTTAAAGAAACATAGCCGTAGAAAGTTAACACTTAAGTAGTTGATATATCTTTGGTCCAGATTTCAGTTTGAAAGGCATGCATTCGGTTCAACATTGTCGCTCAAACCTACGTAATAATTAGTGTGAATGTATGTTGAACTAGAGTAAGTTGTATCGTATTCAAAAAAGATATTGATTAACATTTAATAGTCACATATAGGATGGACATTTTTTCTTGAAAAATTCAAATAAAAGGGCATTTTAAAGTTTGTGTTATAATAGACTTGTAACATACACATAATGTAGCCCATTTACAAAAAAAACACACTTTGAAACTGAAAGTCTTTCTTTTAGTCAAGGAAATGAGAAATGTTATCGCATGTGACCTTAACTGTGCACATCCAATATTGTGCATATTTCCTTATACTGCAAAACCAAAACAGTACACACTTCCCTCTAGAAATTTCCCACCAATCAGCGTTCATGCCGGCTGGAGTTCGGTGACGACAGTTCAGGAATGAGATAAGGCCTGTCCGCTCCCTTCCGCCAGCCTAATGCGTAAGTTGTCTTGTTTATACGCTGAAATGCATATTTTTTTGCAGATTTCCTTTATGTCGGGATAACATACCGCCTGTTTGCCGGATTGAGTAATCTACAAGTAAGCTCTCAGTCTAGTCTGGTTTCATAAGATCAAATTGTCGCATGGGTTTGATCAATCGTGATACATCGGCTTTCTCTGGAATCCTCCGGAAGTGCAATGAATCGTCTGCTGATTCAGAGCGGGGTTTTATGAGATCAAGTATACCGTTTTGATTAGTTCTTGCGTTTTAAATTTACATACACCAGTTCAGTTGATAAGCGCAGATAATATTTCGGGAATATTTATCTGTAAATATTACATTTAATGTTTTAGCAATTTGATTTTCGCAGTGTATTTCTCATCTTATCTTTTTGTTTTAAATAATTGCATGTTTAATGAAAGGGACTGTCCACTAGATTTTGGCATGTATTGAAGCATGTCATTAAATGCTCTATATTGATAAATTCAAACATTTGACCTAATAATCTGCAGTTAAAAAACAAGAATACAATTTAAAAAGGGAAAAAAAAGTAAACCTCATCAGGGCTCGAACCAGTGACCATCGGGGTCCTGGAGTAAAAACCAATTAGACCGCTCGGCCATCCTGACAAGTATGTACGATAGCCGTATTTTATACCATATATAAGCAATCCTCGTAGTTTTACAAAATATAGCGACAATAACAGAACTTTCCAAATTATTCAATCGTTTCGCGTCGAACGACGCTTTATGATTTTGAGGTTTTCAAATCGTCAAAAGATGCATATAATGGATATTTAAGAGCATTGTAAATGGTCAGTATTACTATTTCCTCAAAAATATCATAACAAACGCGAAAATTTGCGAATATGAAACAACTTTTTTTAATTTTGTCAATTTACCAATCTGTTGGACGGCCCCTTTAAAGAT
>VMBQ01006200.1:31092-57353 GCA_007657795.1 Dreissena rostriformis | reverse complement strand
TGTTTACGAACAAATGTGGACGGACGGACGACGGACAAAGACAGGTCACAAAAGCTCACCTGAGCAATCAGGTGAGCTAAAAATCATCTGATGTTTGAGGTCTGCAAAGAATTAAAACAGATGCCCAAAACAGTGATCAAGCATCATTGTGGTGATTGGTCAAATAATTTTTCAACAGCCTGCCTCGTTCTCTGATTTAAGTAGAGGGCAGTTGTCAGCGATTGGCATAAGTATGTTCACAGAGTTCTGGAAAACCTGCTTACCCAGAAAACAGATGACTTGGTTAATTTACCACCATGATTCTCCATGATATGAAAAAAATACTGTTGATAAGGGCAAAATCAATCCAAACAACCAAAAATTAATTACCACAGAGGCTTTTTTCCTCTTCAATTCCAAAGATTCCAACTTCTCGTCCCAAATAGCTATTTTTGGAATTGTCTGATTTACAGTCAAACTTTTCTTCCCATCCACTTCCTGTTCTGGATGATGCTCCTCCTTAATTCGCTTAATTTTTCCAGCAAACTTCATGGCTAAAAGAATTAATGACATTTTAATTAACCCTTTTCCCCTCAGGTACGCATTTTACTCATCTGTTGTCCCTCAGAAAACCAAATTAAATTAAACACCTTTCTTAATAGAATCAAGTTTTTAAGGCTTCATTTCCATTTCTGATGAGCAGCAAACAGCATTAAACCTAAACAGACTGCAAGTTGGTTGCCATTTTCACGTTGCTTCGGGGCAGGAAATGGTTTAATCAAAATCAAATGATTGTCACTCTTCACAGATTTGTTTAACTTCAACTAAATGTAATGAAATATTTCACTAGAATAATGCATACATTCTTTTCCGAATCTATGACATTTTGCAAAACTAAGAACAAGTTCGTTTAGTACAGGTAATTCCCAAAATAAAAACTCAGACCAAAAAGGTTTTTTTCAGGCAATACTTGCATGAAGTGTGGTCTGTAAACAAATCTAGAGATGAGAGGCCTACTTGTTTAAAGATCAATAAAAGAATTGAAAATACGATTTTTAAACTGTAAGAAGGGGGAACTGTTCTCTTAAGGAAATTAAAGAGAGAAACACTGAGCCATTATGCACACAAAACCTTAGGGAAATCTTAATAAGAGGACGTAAGAATGTGAAAACAACTAACCTGCAGCAACTCTTAGTATACCAATGGCTGCTCCCATTCCTTTTCCCGATTTCACACGACTTGAACTAGGGACCTTATTCACCTCTCCACCATCTGTGTTTTGTACGAGTTGCTTCGAAACTTTGATTGGAGTCATGGCGTTCCCTACAAACAATAGAGATTTTTATTTTAACTTTTTCATAATTATATGCTAGCAATTATTGGGTCAAATTCCCAATGGCAAAAAAAAACATATTTTTCCCCAAATGCAGTAAAAATATTCCCATTTGACTTTTTACTGTTTAGTTAGTTTAAGTCTCTTAAGTAATGATAATAGTTTTAAAATAAAGAGTTTTGAAGTTGTTATATCCATTTTACTGATATTTTTGTGCTTGGAATTGACTGGTTTGTGTAAGTTTTAGCACCAATAGTTCAAAATCAATATGTATGCCTATTAACTTGTCTGAAATAATGCCAGAAGTTATCACTATATGTTCCAAAATCAGAAAAAGCAAACACTATCAGAAAGCAGAATAACATACTGCTGGTCTCTCTTTGCTTATCAAGCTGTGTCGCTGGTGATAAATTCTTCGGCCCGGACTCTGGTCGGGACGTCATTGCCACTATGTTAAGCTGTGCCCCCTATAAATTATAATAAAACTAAAAATAAACTAGTAGTTTTTATTTTGCTGTTGACTTCTTTTTTTCGAGCTTTGCCATACATAAATTTTGTGCGTTAACTTATTGTTTACGAAAATTGTCTTGATAAATATTATTTTATATCAACCTTAGTATTTCATTTTCCTGAATTCATACTGTAGATATTTTAAAAATAAAATAGAAGAAAAACAAGCGCATATTAATGAAACTGAATTTGTAGTGTTTTCATTTATTTACATATGTATTGTTACATTTAAACTTAATTTTACTTAAATAAAGGCATCGTATACTTACCTAAATAATTTGTGTTCCTTAAGTCTTCAATTTAATAATCGTTGAAATTACTGAATGGTTCTACTTTCGTTTCTGTTTCCCGCGGAAACGCCACAATAGTGACTGGTTATTTTATTTTTGAAAGTTTTCAGCACAGTTCTATTAAAATAGGTGCAAACCAATCTACACATAATCTCGGTCAATAAAAGCTTTAATACTTGCTAACAGACGATGTTCAAAGTATAAAGTTCAACAGTTGAATGTTTATCATCGCGACACAGATTATTGTGGGGCAGTTCACTCAGTGATTGTTGCGGTGGTTATATTGACTTCTCAAAGGTATCATGTTTTGTATTTTAGGTCTGATCTTTCAGTATATAACCATTCAAGTTTCAAGATTGTAAAGGATAAAATCCACTAATAGTGTAGGGAGAATATTATCAGTGTAAGAACTTGAAATTCTATTGAACGTTACATTGTCAATGATTCTGATTATTATGTCCCCCAGTCTATACTGGGGGACATATTGTTTTTGCCCTGTCTGTTTGTTTGTTTGTTGGTTTGTTTGCACAAACTTTAACATTGGCCATAACTTTTGCATTATTGAAGATAGCAACTTGCTATTTGGCATGCATGGGTATCTCATGGAGCTGCACATTTTGATCGGTGAAAGGTCAAGGTCATCACTCAAGGTCAAAGGTCGAATATATGGGTCAAAATCGCTCAAAAGGGGACCTAGTGTTTCACAAACACATCTTGTTTTTGAAGTTATTCTTCTGTCAGGCCATCTGATAACAAAGCTATCTGACATTGATTTTCTATTTTAGCTGACAATGATTTCATCTTGTGTTCAGTTTCTACAATCGATGTAAAATTGAAATTAATGTAAGCTGAAATCAAAAAGTACTTAAGCTAAGTTTGATGTATCTTGGTAGGCGAGTAGAGAGTCATATGGGGAATATAAGTTTTCATTAAGTTTTGTCTGTCTGTAAGTTGACCAAATAAACTGGAACCTGCGACAACTCAAAAAGTACTTAAGCTGGGTAAATGAAACTCAGAACAGTTGCATTCCTCAGTCAGCAGCAGGAGCCTGCACGTCGCGACCGGGGCGAGAGTCATCCGAAGAGGATCTTCTTGAAGACTCCTCGGAAGAATCGCCGAGCCAGTTGCTAATTGCCGGTGGGTGGATAGGGGTTTCCCTACACCGTCTGCAGAGGGTCGGATAGGGGAACTTCTGCGGATGGCTCTGCG
Organism: Dreissena rostriformis; assembly: GCA_007657795.1. Lineage (NCBI taxonomy): Eukaryota > Metazoa > Mollusca > Bivalvia > Myida > Dreissenidae > Dreissena > Dreissena rostriformis. The sequence continues at coordinate 54,032 of VMBQ01006200.1, read as the reverse complement.
AATCCAGTGAGTACCGTCATCCCTCAAGTCGGACGTCCTCTCCCGCGGACTCAGCTGACTCCCAGAACTTGGAAGAATCGCCAAGCCAGATGCTTTTTGCCGGTAGGTGGATAGGGGTTTCCCTACATCGTCGGAAGAGGAACGGGAGCAGTGGGGCAGCAGAGGTGGCAGCGTAGAGGACGGACGGGGCAAACCTGGAGTAGCGATGCAGACCAGGACTTCGAGGGGGTGGCCTGATGAAGATAATGGAAGTGTCCCAGGACGGCGGTACTCAGTGCGCTAAACGTGCTGGGGAAACCGTTCTGGGGTTTGGGTCGATGGCTGGTGATGTCTAGAGCGGCCATAAAGGCGGCGCTGCGCGCTAGGAGCGGGAAGAAGATATCTTTGAAGATTGTCAGCACTCCCTTGGCAGAGTAGCCCTGTCCCCTCGAGGGCGGGGCATTCAAACATGAATCATCTTGAAATTGTCTACTATTGCACATTTAGGTCTCCTTGGCTACTGTGCACTGGTCTATTTGGATCAAAATTTGGATCAAAATTATTTCTTTGGCAAATACCCCGACAGCCAGGGTAAATTTGACCTACTTTGGTTCAAAATTCAAATGTTTTCCCCTGAAAGGTCACAGGGGCAGGTCAGCACATAAGGTAGTCGTGAAGACACAGTGATAACCTGTAAATAAACTCTGACATTCACACACACTCAGATCAGTTGAAACCCGATAGCTTGAACTTGCAGGGACTGAAAAGAAAAGTTTAACTTACATTAGTCTGCACCAGATTTGCATCTCCAGTAGAAGAGTATTCATACTGCCTACCAAAAACACAAATTTAAATTTATGATTAGAAAACAAGCGTAAAGATTATATTAATTCTTTTCCATGGTGGAGTTGACTCATATATGATTTGCATTTAGGCGGCCACAAGAACATGGATGTGCTCACATAAATGTTAGGATTGTGATTGGATCGGGTTCAAGGTTAAAACGGAATCATGGTAGTGTGGATATATGTCATACAAACAAAATGGATAGTTAATTAAAAGGTACTGAGGCGTAGTGTTACAGAGACCTCTACTAGGGTCGGGTCAACGTCCACAGCATCATCGTTCTACGAGTCAAATCGTTTAGTTGCTTCAATAAACTGCTGGACACGAAGAAATAATATAGTGGTTTCCTGATAGGTCAAATGTTCGTCACCATTTAGAAGGTTATTTAAGGTTGTTGCGCACGGAAGATTAGTAAAACAATGTTGTTGTATGTGCTGATACCTTGGACAGTGAAGCAAGAAGTGAGACGGAGTTTCAATGGCACCACATATGCAATTCGGTGAAAAATAAGGTTTTTACGGTGGAGATCGTAGTTCAAGGAGCTACAGCCAAGTCGCAGACGAGAATGATAGATTTGTAATCTTCTATCTCCAACGTTGATTTTTCTCTTAAATTCAAGAAGTGAATTGGAGTTTCTGACGTCAGGAGAAAGATTGTTCCAGTGGCGGGTGGCGGAAGGAATTAGAATATAGTTGAGTATTTGTGTAAACTGGAGGTATGTCGTTTAGGGATCGGGGGTCATAGGCCTTGGATGTGCGAACTGAGATCAGGTTGCATAGATAGGAGCGTGCAATATTGTTCTGCATTTTGTATATTTGCATCATACAATGTTTCTTTCTTCGTTGGGAGAGTGATTCCCAGTTTAGGTCTTTGAGAAGGCCGTCGATATTGCAATATTTTGTAGCACCTGTCACGATCCTTGCGGCTTCAACTTAGACAGATTCAATGTCATTTTTAAGAGCTACAGGACAGTTGTCCCAAATAAATGTCCCCATACTCAAGAAGTGGTCTTATAAAGGTGATGTAAATCTTTTCAAGATTTGACCTTGTCAGTGTATATTTCAGGCTTCCAAGTATACCGATTCTCTGCCAGGCTTTTTCAATGATAAATGATATGTGAGAAGACCAATTGGCGTCATCAGAAAGAACCAAGCCTACTAGGTGTGTGTGAGTTTTGACTTGGGCAATCAAAGTTTGTTCCATTAAAAGTGGTGGATGAGTAGGTTTGATGCGTTTTCTCGAAAAGAGCATACATTCAGTTTTTTAAGGATTAAATGAGACCAGCCATGATTTGTGCCATTAGGTTATGCGAGACAAGTCAAGATTCAAAGTGACATCAGGTGAGGCTGGGTCTTCAACAATTATGTATAGACTGGTGTCGTCGGCGAAAAGACGAATGTTTGCCTGGATGTCTGTAACTATGTCGTTGATGTAGAGTAGAAAGAGGAGTTGACCAAGTATGGATTTCTGCGGTACACCAGCTTCAACTGTAGTCCAGCAGGAAGAAGAGTTGCCAATGACGACACGCTGCTTTCGGTCTGATAAATAAGACCTGAACCAATTTATAAGGTAACCTTGAATGCCTGCTGCTGATAGTTTCTTGAGGAGCCCAGGATGCCACACTCTTTCAAAGTCTTTGGAAATATCACAGAAAACGGCTCGAACCTCTTTACCTTCGTCAAGAGCTTTAAGGATATCGTGGTATAAAAAGGTCAGCTGGTTGACCGTGGAATCACCTTTCATAAAACCTGACTGGAATTGTGTGAATAGCTTGAACTTGCAGGGACCGACAAGAAAAGTTTTACTTACATTAGTCTGCACCAGATTTTCATCTCCAGTAGAAGTGTATTCATACTTCCCAAACTTCGTTTAACTTCCTGCTTATGAATTGATATGAATCAAATATTTACTTTATATATTTATTATTAAATATTTGAAAAAAGTAAGACATAAGTCCAACAAATATCATAATATAAATGTGTAAGAGATCAGCTCGTATTTCATCACAGAAATAGGCACTAGATACACATATAAGAAATATTACACATCAATAGTTATGAATTCGTTTTTTTTTCAAGAATTACATAATGTCAGTTTGTGTGGTGTTGATGAATTGTCGTTGAGATACAAATTTTTCAATTGCATCCAGTTGACTTTGAAGAATGTGATGTTGTGAGTCTTCGCACTATTCTATAATTCAAGAAATTTCTGGATTTTATGTATCGCCTATGATCAAGTTCATCAGACGATGCAGCAGTTTCCCCTTCCCTCCTCTTGTTTTGACTCAATTAACGATTGAGTCGATGATTTATATTACTTTATAATGATAAGTTTGCAACATTTGAAATACGTCAGTTTTTTTTCGTCAGACCGCAATTGTGGCTGGTATGGTTACAGAAATAATTGAAAGCTAAAATCTGCGTCTCAGCATAACTAAAAAGTAGTAAAGCCTAAGGTTTATGAAACTTACGAAGATCCTTTTTCTTACTCTGACAACATGAACCTGTTTGGGGACTGCTGATTTGTCTATGACAAAGCTTTCAATCTTTCAGGCTAGGGTTCCAGATATGGACATTAACTGGTCCGATGGGAACTTGTGGGTTTCCTTGGCCACTATAACATTCAACCCTCTGTTCTGGAATGTGGTAATGTATTACAGTAGGACTTGTATTGCATTAAAGAGTAAAAAACCAGCGTAATATGAAACAAGACCAATGTATTAAGACAAAAATGGTCACTTAGTGAACAAATGAAGCTCATCTTAGCAGTATAATATAATTATGTTGTTGCAATAAATATTTTTCCCATACTGCTAAGCAATAAAAAAAACGAAGTTATACATTCCATTTTGCTGTCAATTTGTTAATGGTTTTGTAATAATTATACATTTCAATATCATTTATTTAACAGGTTGCGCGCTGGGAGTACAGGAGTAAAGGCTTGTCATGTATCTTTCCTAACCGACGTGTGGCATGTGTTCTTCTAGGAATCACTATATTCTTGCTAGGACTATTTCGAGATCTAAGGTTTGTTTCTGGAAATTAAAGAGATTTCTGTAATTCATACTTGGTACACTGGATACACATGTACGTTTAATTTCTTTTAGTTCAACACAATGTCATGCGGTCATCCAAGTAGAAGATTCTGCTAAAACTCCAAAGGGATTGGAACCTTGTTAGGCATTTGGTCAATATGCATGCTTGTTACCGTTGACATTTTCAAATTTCTGTCACATATTGTGTCTGAGAATGCCTCAATGTTTCACAATCATTGTTTTTTTGTCATACTTGTCTCTGATGGTCTGACAAATTTTGCGGGTTCTGGTCTAGTTCTACTGCTCATTGGTTAGCTGTTTTGAAATCAAAGAAAACTGTCAGTCAGTTAATACATGATGTTTGCCACTTTGAATGCATGACTAGCTTTTTTTTATAAATACCCTTGAAGTCTGTGTTTTCCTTAACTATCTGTGATCATAATTAGCAACAGATAAGATTAAAATCCTTGTTTAAACCAGTTTAAAACAGACGTTTTGTAAAGCTTGAGGGCAGCTCCATTATTTTCCTTCTATGTTAAAATACCTGTTTGATAAAGGCACCATTCCCAAAAACAAATGACAGTATTGCCAAAAAAAAAGTGCTTGAAATTATAGCTGACTATTTGGTAATTAATCAGATATTCAGTTATTTTAGACGAAATGGATGATACCCCTGGAGTGAAGCTATTAAGATTTATCTTTTCTTACCATACTTTATGACATAACATCATTAAACGCATTTCTTAAAAAACAAACTAGTTTTCAGTGATATAAACATTCTTTGCATTCATTTGAATTGATTTCTTTTAAAAATGTATTACATTATGTTGATGGAATTAGGTTTTAAAAGTGTGGTTTTTAAATTAAGGTCCCATAGAGTCTAGACACAACATGCAAGGATTTATTTGCAACCCTGGAAAAATAAATGCGTAATAAAATATGTTTGAGGCAAAAATGCAAACACTTGTGTAATGGATGAATTGTCTGCCTTACGATCAGGAGGTCCCGGGTTCAATCCCCACCCAAGGAGTGTTCGTATAAATTTTTCCAAAAACAACAAGCACTTGTTCTTCAAAGGACACGCACTCCTCATCAAGAGTGTCTATATAATCCTAAGGCAGATGTAACCAAACTTCAATAAATAGGTTTAAAAAAAAAAAAAAAAAAAATATTTCTGATTTTGCCAACCCAGTTTAGAACTAAATGCTTTTGAAACTATTAACGACTGTTTTCTTTCTCTGGGTTCAAGACAACTTGATGATTGGGCCTCGTTCTGGAAAAACTGGGCTAAATGCAGGTGCGTTAAGATTGTCCATGATTAGCCTGTGCAGTTTACACATGCTTATCATGGACATCACTTTCTGCTTTTATGGATTTTTTTGTTTAAAGGAAGTCTCTTGTAAATGAAAATACTCTTTAGGCGGAAAGTGTCATCCCTGATTAGCCTGTGCAGACTGCACTGGCTAATCTGAGCTGACACTTAACGCACATGCATTAAGCCTCGTTTTCTCAGAAGGAGGCTTAATTCTTGACAGATTCAAGGCAGCTCTAGAGTCACAGCCCAGATGGTACGCTCTTCATGAGAACTGGATCCTGTGGTCTGGGTACAGCTGTATGGCAGTAGGGGCTGTATTTGTTCTGACCAGCTACTACAGGCTAGGCTTCTTTGGAACTTTTCTTGGTATGTACGGGTATAATGTCCTAGGAGTTGTATGCGTGTGTAGGGGGAAGTATTGGAAGTTCTTGTACTGCCCTTTTTAATTGAGCTAGCTTATATAGTGTTTTATAGTGACCAAGTAGTGCTCGATTGGTCATTGTCCGCTCGGATACTACTTAAATGTACCCCGGGTACTCTTAAGTATACTTAAATGTACCCTGGGTACGCTAAATATGCTAAATCGTACCCGACAAATTTAAACTGTACCTGAGTTTTATTCTTGCCGAAAATCTGATGTCGTCAAACGTGCTACGGAATACGAAACAAAATTCTCTTTGAACAAAACCTGTCTCAACATGCTATTTTGAGTATGTGTTTCGATAATATAAAGGCCATTTTACAAAATATTGACATAAATATGAACATAATTAATTTGAAAAAAATAAAAAGCCAACAAAGACCAATTTAGCGTCAGAATTCCCGGGTTAGTTTTAGTATATTTTCAGTACCCAGAATATATTTAGGACTACCCGGGGTACATTTAAGTAGTACCCGAGCCGACAATGACCAATCAAGCCCAAGTAGTTATGTTAGCCATACCAGTAGCAAACATGCCATAAAGCAGATTTTTACCTTTTGTGGTAACCAGTTCTAAATAATATGCTTTTTCTCTATTACTTAATAGTTCTGTGTGCCAACTTAGAGTAGTTTGTCAGTCTTGGAAGAGCGAGGCTCATATCCATGTGTTCTCTATTTCAGGAGATTATTTCGGCATCCTGATGGATGAGAAAGTAACCAGTTTCCCCTTCAGTGTTTTAGAGAACCCCATGTATTGGGGATCATTATTGAATTTTGTTGGAGGAGCATTAGTGTAAGTAATGTTATTTGAAAGGGACTATGCTATTTAAAAGGTTCAACTTCTGAAGAAAATGAAATTTTCACCAATAATAAATACATATTATAATGGATACATCTTGCTTAATAAGATATGAAAATAGTTTATTCATTCTGAGACAATAAAAAAAAAAAACTTTTAACAATATGGTGCCTGTTTATTTTGCCCTTTTAATTTTTACGTTTTGACATCATTATCATTAGTATTGTATATATCCATAACAGCGCAATTGGTTAAAGTGATGTCTACTGTCATTTAATGGTATGGCTCCTTAGTCATGAGTTTGATACCCATTTGGGTTTTTCTGATGTTTTGCTAATTTGCAAATATGTTTCTATCAAATTTCTCATTTTGTATTGTATTATAAGTGCGTTTATGTTAAATAATATAATTTTTTCTTGACATAGTCACTTTTAACAAATATAACATAAATAAATCATTTTAAAAAAAAGTAAACATATAATTAGTATTTATTTTACGTGTTTGTTTGGTTGTTTTGGGGACATTTGAAAATAGGTCATTCTGTATGAAAATTTCTGCCTTTTAATATTACACACAGGTACTTAAAAAAATAATTTTTGGGGTCCTAATATATATAATAAAAGAATTTTTATGTCCCCCAGTCTATACTGAGGGACATATTGTTTTGCCCTGTCTGTTGGTTAATTTGTTTGTTGGTTTGTTTGCATCAGACTTTAACATTGGCCATAACTTTTGCAATATTGAAGATAGCAACTTGATATTTGGCATGCATGTGTATCTCATGGAGCTGCACATTTTGAGTGGTGAAAGGTCAAGGTCATCCTTCAAGGTCAAAGGTAAAATATATGGGTCAAAATCATAACTTTTGCAATATTGAAGATAGTAACTTGATATTTGGCATGCATGTGTTTCTCATGGAGTTGCACATTTTGAGTGGTGAAGGGTCAAGGTCATCCTTCAAGGTCAAAGGTCAAATATATGGGTCAAAATCGCTCAAAAGGGGACATAGTGTTTCACAAACACATCTTGTTTTAAATTATTTTTGGTCCTTTAATATCTTTTATTATATATATATAAGGACTAAAAAAAATCAAGTACCTGTGGTATTACACAAATATTACACCATCTCCAACATGATTTAGTCAGTTTTGAAAAACTTGTTCTATAATTATTTAATATTCAACATTTTTTTTACAGAAAAGCTAGTCAAGCCGGCCTGATACTCAGCGTATGGGTGGCCATCTGTTATAAAATTGCCATACATTTCGAAGGGTAAGAAAACACTTGGAGTTTTTATTGGGAATCTAACCTTACCAAAATTTTTGTTTAAAGTGTTGAAATAGATTTTTTTAAACGATTTAGTAATGATTAATTGCATTGTTTCTGTACATGCAATAGCTTTTATGCTTGAAGTAACTTGGTAGTCTTGGTTGGGAACAATATGCTTGTATGAAGCTTACATTTAAGTATTTTTTACATTCACAATTACCCAGCACGAAAATAATTGAATGTATTTCTTTCAAGCAATATAACTTCTTCCATTCCAGTTGATACCATTTTAGCATGCATTCAATTTTCAGTATACTGGCAGTTTTAAGTCCTAGGAAGCGATTTACAATTTTTAGACAGACAAAAAAAGACAGAAACAAAATTATTTTGATGTTTAAAGAATCTATCAACCCTGTCTGCTGTGCTGTTGGGGTCGTTAAACATTGATATTCTTTATATGCATTTTTTTGTGTAAAAAACAACAACAACAAAGAAAACCCTGGTATATCAACCAGGCGTCATTTCTGTCTTGGATAACAACATATATCCACTAGGGACTAGTAGTTTACCAAGAGCGCCAAAGGCCCAAAGGTGCTCACCTGAGACCCAAAGGAATTTATCTGTTCTGGGCTGGTAATGTTTCACTTAAGCCATGTTGTGAAAACAGCCTTCCTAGCAGCTCTTTTTCAACAGAACAAAATCGTGTTTGGATTGGCCAAGATATCATTAAACAATTGTTCTTAGAAAGTTTGAATATGATTTAGCAAAAAATTGATTCTGACTGGGCAAAAAATTTGACTTCTAGATTGTTCTCAAGGTTTCTCAATAGCTTTATAAGGAAAACTGCCATGCCCCCTGGGGCCATGTGTTTTAATGGACCAGAAATATTTTTTAACTCATTGGAGATATCATTACAACAAAAGTTTTGAATAAGTTTTATGATGATTGGACAACAATATTACTTTTAGAGTGTTCACAAGGATTCACTTCAGCTATATAAGAAAAACTGCCCAACCTTTGAAAACCATGTTCTTCAATGGACGGAAACCATTTTTTAACGATGACAAGATATCATTAGAACATATGTTCTGTGCAAGTTTCTTGATGTTGTACTCAGGTGAGCAAAAAAAAATACCATCGGTTGATGATAACTGTCAATTTTCTAAAACGCGCAGATTTGATAATCCCTGGTAGATTCAGCACTGTAAACAATCAGCACAGCGTTCCTATATTGTTAACAACATGCATGTACATGTGTATCAGTACACATGTAATAAATGCGAGTAATATGGTACATACAAACAACAACAGCAACCATTTTAAGTGGCACTCATCTAGTGGTTCTTTTCTATAAACTAAATTGTTTTGCAGAGAGAGTGTGGCCGGGCGACAAATGTAATAGTCATAGCGAGAGTTGAGTGTAAAACCATTTTATATTATATAGAAATGTTAGGCAGATACAACACTCCCACAATTAATCTTTTATTTACTTCTGTTTTCAGGCCATTTACTGCCAAGATTTATGAAGATCGAGATCAGAAGATGCGATTTAACAAAATGGCTTAAACTGTGCTGTAGTTTTATCCATGAGTTTTAATTTTCATGATATGCTCAAGGTAAAAATTAGCGAAACGTGTAAAATAGAAGAAATCAGGGAATTTGACATTTAAAGAAATTCACCGAATTGAGCCCCAAAAAAGTGAACGTAGAATTGTATGTGAAATAGAAAAGTATTTGTGTGTTAATTATTAATCTAACAGCGTGGCTAGATGAGAGAGAATGGTGGGGAATGATGGACATATATTTACAATCACTGCAACCAGGATGTGTATAGAACAATCTTTTGTCATCACCATAAACTATATTACAGGTGCTATTTTAAAAGGACTTGAGCAGGGATTTTCATTGTTTAATGTCCTTAAATATATTTACTGATAAAACTATATATTTTGTTTGTTTCACGTGTTTTTTCCCGTTTTCAACAGTATAACAGTCATAGCACGGCTGTCTGTTAACCCACTCGCACATTTTCGGGACAAGCTGGCTGACCAGTACTAAGTGCACGTACTTACGCGATTAACTGATAACTACCTTACTTGAATATGAGGAAGAATGGCTGTAAACATGATCTTAAAATAATATTAGAAAAAGAAGATTTTTCATTCTTATTTTTAACTGTATTCAAAAAGGCAATTTGGTAATATCTTATATGCTACCACTGTGTTATTCAGGCGTTTGTGCTAATGTTAAATAATATGTAAGTGATATACACATTCTCTAATTACCCATGAACAACCTTAAAAAAGATGTATTATCCCACGTAATTTATCTGTGAATAAGTCCCTTTAAGAATTGTTAATGAATGTTTGTGAGTTATTGTATTGCTATTGCTAAAAAGTGCTAGAAGACACGTTTATTCATTAAGATGCAAAGTGTTGTCTTAAATGTTGGATTAAAAAATAAATATATTGTATTATCAGTCTATAAGTTGTGACCTGGTGGAGTTTATAAAAGCAAATCAATATTTTTCGCCTGTTTGACGAGCAAATAATTGTCCATCCAATGTAATCGCTGAAGACATCAAACCATTGTTTTTAACATATACAAATTGCTGCATTCACAAGATATTGGTTTCTTGCCGATCTAATAGATACTTTTGCATTCTTCCAAAAGAGATGGAGCAAATGTAAAGGATGTGGAGTTAAGAACAATAGGTGGTGCCAATGATTGACAGTCGTTTAACAAAAATATCACACAACTTAAATTTAATGGTTATTTTTTCCTTTTTTATTAGTATTACTTCTTTTATTTTTCAACGTAAATATGAGCGCACAAAGTCCTTATTTATTCCAGGTGGTATAAAATGGTAATTCATAAAACATGAAAGCACTTCTAAAAAACAGAGACGTAGACGTAGATAACCCGCGGCGGAAGACTGTTATCTAGGTCTCTGTAAAAACCAAACAAATACAGTAACAGAAAACAATACCCAGTATGTTGTAACATGTGTCTCTTTCGGTCTTTCTGGGAGGTTTAAGGAATATGTATGTTACAATCTCATCTAATCGCACGTAAAATGTTACCGATTTTTATATTTGCTAAATAAAACAAAAAAAAAATTGTTAGAAAAATATATAAAGCAAAAAACATTTACACAAGCAGTAAACACAAATACATATAAAATCCATGAACACATAACAGCACATATCTTGGATTGCCACATCAAATCAAATATATGTTTGTGCAAGGACAGTGCCATAATTTCCTACGTATTTTTATCAAACAAAACTGTTCAATTCTCCACCAATATTTTGGATAAAATCGGCAAAATTGATGTCGAATGCCGTATATTCCCTGGTATTTGAATCGAACAGCAAATTTAATGGCAGATTGTTATAACTTTTCGGAGTATTTGGATCAAATGAAGAGTGTCGTATCTTTTCATGTATTAGGATCAAATCTCCAAAATGGTTCTTATATATGTTGTATCTTTCCGAGTATTTTAATCAGAGCTGCAAATTGATGTCAGGTGTCGTATCTTCTCGAGTATTTGGGTCATGAAAGTTCATGTTATATGCCATGACTTCACGAGTGTTTGGATCTTGCAGATTGATGTTATATGTCATAACTTCACGAGTGTTTGGATCTTGCAGATTGATGTTTTCTGTCATAACTTCACGAGTGTTTGGATCTTGCAGATTGATGTTATATGCCATGACTTCACGAGTGTTTGGATCTTGCAGATTGATGTTATATGTCATAACTTCACGAGTGTTTGGATCTTGCAGATTGATGTTTTCTGTCATAACTTCACGAGTGTTTGGATCTTGCAGATTGATGTTATATGCCATGACTTCACGAGTGTTTGGATCTTGCAGATTGATGTTATATGTCATAACTTCACGAGTGTTTGGATCTTGCAGATTGATGTTATCTGTCATAACTCACGAGTGTTTGGATCTTGCAGATTGATGTTACCGGTATATGTCATAACTTCACGAGTGTTTGGATCAAGACTTTCATAGCGACCTGCATCCGCGCTAAAAATATATCGTTTATAATACAAAGTTGATATGACTGTTTTCAACTAAAAGATGTAAATTTGAACGCAGTATTAAACCTGTTTGATTATAAATAACCCGCTACTCGGACAAATGTCGGCCAGAATCAACAAATTGCAAATATTTTGTTTTATTTGCCAAGAGACAATGTATCGATGTCATTGAAAAACAGAGTGGATTATTATTTACATTGTATATCTTAATGTTTTATGATAAGATAATACTCATCTTACATAGGTGCCTCTCTGACTGCAATAAACTCTGAAAATATAATATTTGTACTAGAATAATTACTGTACGTATAGTAAACTCTGAAAATATAATATTTGTACTAGAATAATTATTGTTCGTATAGTTAACATGTATATGCCATCGGCTCAGAATGCATATATTGAATGTTAATTTTATGTAATGTGAAAGCATAGATTCGTGACAAAATCGAGTAATTAAACAAAGAACACAGATATTCGCAAAGAAAAAACCCCATTGACTTTGGTAAACTTCTCCAATAGAAACATGTATAGTACCAGTGTCATCAGCAACATCGCTAAATGATATATCAGCAATAGGTGATGGTGGAATGATTTCGTAAATGTGAACGCTGTTATTTCTTCTGGCTTGTATGTCTTCTGTTGCATCAATATCTCGATCCATTTGTTCGGCCATTTGCTCGGGGTTTGCTATGTTTACAAACTCTACGAGATGTTCAACTATTTCTGGAAAAAAACACAACCACACACTGTCTAATAAAGTTTGATTGAATGTTGAGTGTGTTGCTTGTCCTTCTGTATTATTTTGATAAATTGGAGTTTTCACAGGGTTCTTTAAAATTAAACAGAAACATCTGAAAAAGAAACATAGTTGAAAACAAGTGATGTGTTTGTGAAACAATATGTCCCCTTTTGAGTGATTTTGACCCATACATTTGACCTTTGACCTTGAAGGATGACCTTGACCTTTCACCACTCAAAATGTGCAGCTCCATAAGATACACATGCATGCCAAATATCAAGTTGATATCTTCAATATTGCAAAAGTTATGGCCAAATGTTAAATTTTGTGCAAACCAACAAATAAACAAACCAACAGACAGGGCAAAAACAATATGTCCCCCAGTATAGACTGGGGGACATAATTAATAAACAACTTACCAGGGGGTGAGGTTCTCGAGGATCTGACACTTCGACAGAGGCGTTGTAAACCAAGAATCACGAGTGCTAGAGTGACTACCCCGCTGACTACGTAGAAGATCAGATTTGTCATAGAAGGGAAGTCTTCTTTTTGTGGATCTAAAAGGTGAATAAGTTAATACTTTAATTAATAAGACTACTACTACTACTACTACTGCTACTGCTACTGCTACTACTACTACTACTACTACTGCTACTACTACCGCTACAACTACTACTACTACTTGTATTTATACTTCTAATACTACCACTACAACTACTACTACTTCTACATATTCTTATTATTATAATCATGCACATGATGGTCATCGGGAAAAATAATTATGATAGAATTATAATAAAAAGAATCTTGATAATATGTCCTGATAGCATTTATAAAATTATTATCATTATTTAAATACTGCAATACAATCAAATAATACATGTCTCTGGTGAAGCCACCTACCTATTTTCAGAGGGTTCACATAAATCGTTTTATTATCACTGCCAAGTACATTTGAAGCAACACACATATACAGGCCTACATCTCCGGTATTTGTAAATATCATTTTATGCTGAAAAGATGTGTTTGTGGTAACTAGAACTTCGTTTTCTTTCATTAATGTCATTACTGGAGGGGGGTTGCCGTCGCCATGGCAATTAAACCGCATGTAACGTTTTCCCTCCGACGTCACGTTCCACGCATTCGTATGTATGTCATCTATATGGTATTCACGTATGGATGCAGGATCTGAACATGAATTAGTTTTTTTACTGCATTATTTTTATTATTACACATTAATATTAAAATCCATATAGACAAATCCTTTGCAAACATTTAAATTATAGCTAATTACGAATACAATAAATTATTATTCGAACAAGATATTTAAGTCCCATTTATTTGTGTACATTTGTTTTAATTTGAAAATTTATTGACACATTTTACTTCAACAGTTATATCATAACTAGATTGTTAAGCAACTCTTCGAGATTTTACGTTTAACACCCATTCAATACTTACGCAGGAACTCCAATTTGAAAAGACCACTGATATTTCCAACATATCGCCGGGCTCCTAAGTCCACTCTGTTCACAGCATCACACAATGAAATGTCTACTTCCGATTTGAAAACCGTTGTTATAGGCTGACAAGATTGAGTTGGTTCTAATATGGCCGTGACGTTTGGATTACCATGAGTGAATTTACATATTGCACCAGCAGTTTTACCTTGTGTCGACACTTCAGTGCATAATGCGTTTGGATCTATAAATAATGTTGTTGTTTTTTATTTCTTAATTATACTGTTGTCATTAAAATGTTTAATATGATAAAGTCGTATTCATGTAAGGTATGAACCCACTTATTTGAATTGTATTTCACATGTACATGACAAGTTAGTATAAAAATATTCTTAAAATGTTTACATCGATTACAAACCAACTTCTTCTTTACCTTAAACTGAACTTGGATTCTGAACTCCTCAATGTACTTACACACTCACATCAAATGCGATCGACATGGATGGATAGAACATATGTATGTGTGGTATTCCGATAGAAAAACAGAAGTATTTGACAATAAATCCCATCATTACACAGTTGTATGTTAAAGGTATTCAATATGCTTACATAATATCTTGATGGTCCACTCTTCCACCGCGGGTTCTGCAACTTTACAGGTAACGATTGAACCATCCGCCTCTCGGTAAAACGATTCCACCAGCAAACTGATGTTCTTCGAATTGTATGTTCTCGTGTTAAAAACGTCACTGTTACTATGTAGAGCAACACCATCTACAAACCATTTTATTGGTACCATGTCGCCGGTTTCAGACACGGATGAACAGTTCCTCTCAGATGTTGCACGTGTCACAGAACTGGTTCTTGCTACAATTCAAATTAAAGTTATGAAATATGTCCGCGATATACTATGTAAATTAAATAGTATAATGAATATACACTTTAGCGGCTATATTATTGCATTTTCGATAAATGCCTTATTTCAATAACAACTCGCGTGTTGTTGTTTTTTCCCCTTTTTGAAACACGCTCGACCGTTCCTTATATGTTGCCAAGGGATAATACATCAACTAAAATGTATAATTATGATTGATTTACTGTTTAAACAAACATATTTACATAAACAAGACCTTTGTTCATCATAACCGCACTGACGCAATAACACCGATCGGTATTTTCAATCGATTTAATTGTTATTTACGAAATAGCTACAGAAAAAAGAGAAATGATGGGAAAAATATATTACCGAATATTTGTCTCATATAGAAAGTTTATTTATTCGGCGCAAAAAAAAAGCTTGGGCTAGTGGTTGAGGTTTTCTAAGCATCTTTAGATAAACTGTTTATAACTTCCTTTTCAGCAATAGTAAATAGTGTTAAATAGTTACACAATGACTACGTGGGGACCGTTACTCGCCATTTCCGGGCCGATAGAATATAATTTTCGATAATGCAAAAAAAACTCCGATCGCGGGAAGTCCACTGAATAAAAATTGCGTCTAAAGTCAAGCCCCGCCATTATCTTATTATACGCCTTATCTGATATATAGAACGAAATGATAGAGCAGTAACCGGTTTTGCGTTTTATCATATCAATCATCCCATTTTTTAAAAGTAATAGTATAATATAATCGCTACGATTATTCATGTTTAGCCCAAACGAATTCGCTGTATGACATAATAACGTATCTTGCATGACGTCATGATAGTTTGAATTTTGTGTGTGTGCAAAATACGTTTTTATCCATTTGTTTTGCTTGCTATGTCACAAATGTAATACACCAAGGTATACAATTGTTTCTTTCGATGAATCTGATTCAATCCTACCGAAAATGACGACTTTATAGTTCATTCTAAGTAATATGCCGTATCTAGTAACATTGACTGATATAAACGCCTACTATCCTGATAAAATATACAACAGGCTTAAGGCCTCGGTCGTAATATCGGAGGCTGGTCGATTATAGACGTCCAGCCCGGTTCTGCCGTATGTTATTTTGACACAATTATACATATTTTACGAATTGACATCGAGCCGTTTATAGACATCCGACCCAGCTCTGCCGTATGTTATTGCCGAAGTAAAACCATATTCACTTTGTATGTAATGTGTTATAAAAACAATGTAACAGTCCATATTCAATGTCAGGAAGAATTTGTTTTTATTGATACATGTATAAATTATGTTTTCCATGTACATTAACAAACAACGGGACATGAATCTGATGTATAGTATCTCAAATGATTATTATGAAATATTTTAAATAATACTCAATAATGAAGAACGTGAATAATAAAACGTACCAGTGTTACAGACGTTCACAGAATCGCTGACTTGTTTATAGCCACGTTCTATAGATACGCACTTCCACATTTTGCATTCGTCAGTATAGAATTCCAGAGAGATATTGCAAGCAATTGTTAATAGATCCTTACACCCGCAAAACCGTTTGTTTGGCAGATTATCAGGTCGCATGTGGCAGACACTTCCGTTGTTCCATATTTCTACAGCTGTTTCGTTATTTTCATAAAACCGCTTTGCTCCCATATACATTGAGGAACAAATTATCTCTGCGTAAAATCCTAAATTATCTTGTTGTAAACGTATCGCTGGCATCTGAGCTACAATCATTTAGTGTGTTGATTGATTTTTTTTAATTTACAAATACGTTTGAAAACATTTATAGTAGAAATTTAATTTAATAACCACTTTTGTTGTTACTATTATTTATTTATTTAAATTTAAATACTTATCAAATTTAGACTTATATGTATGTGTATTTATTAGTTTAATTTGAATTTTCTTTATATTTTTTTTAATATAATATGAGTATATTACTTACCCAAAATGTAATCAGATACAACTATAATAAACACAGCGTTTACATGACACTTAATTAGAAACATTTTCAAGAGATTATGCCACACTTTAGCACTCCTGAAAAGTTAATTGTGAACAAATAAAATTATTGCCTTCGTAAACTGACACATCTGTTAAAGTTTCACGCTGGTCGCTAGTAAACAATTATATAGGAAATTAAATTATCATTACGTCCTTTTCTTCACAATTGGTTTAGTTACAATATATATTCTTAGTTTGTTTCAGAAATAACGTAGAATTGTTTTAATCTTTGCAATCACTTCCTAGGACAACGTTTTCCACATCAAAGTTACATAAAAACGCACAGAGAAGTGCTCTTTACATATCTTGTGTTAAGTTGTGAAATATATTTGAAAAGCATGTCATTTTTTTACCGGGCATCACCCAATGACCATCCGAATATAGAGACTAATAGGTTAGTGTTGATTATAGATCAGGTTTATCATGCGAGGCTTAGAAAACAAAAAGCACGAGCCTTGGCGAGTGCTTTTTCGTTTTCGTGCCGAGCATGATAAACCTGATCATAATCAACACTTACCTATTATTCTATTTATCCCACTTTCATTCAGTAAACCTTTTTATTTAAACAAAATAAGTTTAACTTGTTATTTTCGCTTGATTTATGACGTCATTTTCTCGAAAATATGACGTCATTTCGTGCGGTGTATTATAGCAAATATATTTAATGTGTATTATATTATATTATATTTAATGTGTATTATATTCAATCAACGGGCTATAATCAACCGAAATCGCTGTAAAAGTGGGATAAATATGTTGTATTGCGTCGATAAATATGCAACTGAGATGCAATACAGTTTTGTTACTGGCGACATGTTCTACATCTTATTTGCATTTATGAAGAATGGGAAAATCCGCTGGTTTTGGAACTTAAACCGCTATAAATGAGAAAACACACGATGTTAATATCTATCTCGGTGTAACATGTGTACGCTTTTGTTTTTTACTAAAGTCTTAACAAACACATCGAAAATTAATGTTCAGATAACAATATTATTTTTGATGTGCAATCCGGATTTCGCAAAGGGCGTTCCGCAGTATTTCAACTTTTATTTTACATTCTCTTGTTCAGGAATACCTTCATTTGGTAAATTGAATTAAATATATATATATTTACGAAATGAACTTTGTATTATATATTGAGGTTGATTCAATAACGTTATTCGTTTTGCGTAAATAAACATTATTCTTTCATTTAAATTGGGCATATATACAAGTAACTGTAAATGTATCAATAGTAGCTGGATAGACTATTATTCGCTCAAGTAATTGTAACTAGTTTTAAATACGAAGAGTATGAACTATTTCTAATTTACCTAACACTTAAATGGCTGTTTTTGAAAGATTTGATTCACTCAGTCGTATCCGAATGCGCCAACGTTTCGTCTTTGTCAAATGGCATTCGTATCATTTAATTTGGACTATCACCATGTGATAATATATAATACTATTCATCATAGGTAACTTTGAACTTTAATATATCTTTTGCTTTTGATATATGACTTTTGCATTTGTATAATTGTTTATAAAAGTGTATGTACAAGAACTATCAACATTTAGTCATAAAAGTTCTACCGCTTTTAGAGTGGTAATAAGATTTGGTTTTAAAGATTAGACCCCATTACCTAGTTTTTCACCCTACTTTATCCAGATTCAAACTTAGTATCAAGATTTAGATAAAAATGTGGCTTCTCAAGTGTTTACAAGGTTTTCCAATATTTGATCTGGTCACATGGTTTTTTTACCCCACCGACATAAATTCTACCTCAGTCAAGATATTTTGAATATAAACATTCAGTAAAAATTGTGACTTCTTGAATGGTAACGAGCTAAAAGTTGTTAACTGCAACATGCAGAACGTCGGACATAGACTGACCATGATAGCTCACATTGCATACGATCAAGTTTCACGAATATTGGAAACAATTGTGACTCCGATATTGTTTTCAAAGTTTTACGATAGCAATTTAAGACGCCTACCAGGACTGTTCAGGGACAGTAGGAAGAATTGGCATAGGAGAGACAAACGACAGATGGCTGAGACTTCTTGTGTTCGCTAGAAGCCACAAACTCACCCTGGCCAACACGCTGAATCCACACACATCGTCCAGAACAGCGACCTGGCATGCTCCAAATGGGCAAGTACACAACCAGATCGAGTTCATACTGGCACCGCAACGGTGCAAGCCCAGCATCAACTAGGCGAACACAAGAACGTTTCCTGGCGCAGACATCGGCAGTGACCAAGACTTAGTGCTCACCACCATCAAGTTGAAGCTAAAGAACAAGTGCATCACTAACAACCCTCGCATACGATTTAACTTTGAGAAACTGAAAGATCCAGATATAGCAACGGCATTTCTAGCACATATTATAGGCAAGTATGCAGCCCTGAACATCGCAGACAATGACCATGACACCATCACCAACAACATCAATAAAGTCCTGCTGTCATCATCTGAAGAAGTTCTTGGGGGAGAGTAAAAGAAGAATAAGACATCGATGTCGACAGCGATCATGGACCTATGCGACAAAAGAAGGGAACTGAGGCATGAGAAGTACACCAGCCAGCACTCTATTACAGAATACAAGAAAACAAAGCGGGAGGTAAGGACGAAGATGAAAGAGGCCAAGGAGGAGCGGATTGAAGATCAATGTATCAACATTTACAAAGAGATGACCAAAGGCAACAGAAAGAAGGCTTTTAAAACCCTCAAGACCCTCACGAAGACAAGTCAGCCCAAGGCCAGTGTTAAAGCAGATGCTGTTGGGAACCTCCTTACCGAAAGTGCCGCATTCCTAAACAGGTTTACGGAATACTGCAGTGACCTATATAACTACCCGCTTCAACCAGATCCCAACTAGTTTCCTTCAGACGATCCCATACCAGAAGCCGTCAACGAAAGTATGTGCATACTAAAGACAGAGGTGGAGGAGGCAGTGCGCAGTCTGAAAGCAGGTCACGTTAGACCCCCCCCCCCCACACACACACAAATAATTTTAAAAATTGATTTTTACTTGCCTGACATATTACCGCCCACCTCCGTATTTGTATGTTCGATGTTTTTTCGTCGCTGAAATAAAACTGACTTGTACTGTAGGGTTAACCTGCGGAACATTTGTATATAAGGGTGGATTCTAACCACGCGATGATTCATAAAATCACGTGATTGTTATTTTTAGAGGAATGATGATGTTTAATCTGGAATTATATCTTTATGTATATTTCGGTCAGGCAAGTATAAGTCCATTCTTAAAATATGGTCAGATGTATATAAGTTTCACCAATCATCATGACAATTTCTAATAACATTTAATCGAATGATGTCTCAGCCAAATTCGAACAAGGTTCGGTTCGGAGATATATTTATAAGTGATTGCATCGGTTTGAGAAGTATGTCACCAATGGCGACAGAAAAGATATGTCCCTTGAAATTTTGGCTCGGAGTAACCCCCACGTGATGGGATCTGAAAAGATCCGGTAACTTTCAAAACAAGAGGAGATACACTTGAATTGGCTCCATATGCAGTCGTGCAACTAGGATTATATCCATGCACAAAGCCAACAAACCCAAGTAGCAATTCAAATGCAGCCTTCGATGTTGTTGATCATAGTCACCTACTTAGAAGGGCATACTAATGTTGGAATTACTGACAGGCACTGGTCAATCATAAATATAAACAAGTGATGTGTTTGTGAAACACTATGTCCCCTTTTGAGCGATTTTGACCCATATCTTTGACCTTGAAGGATGACCTTGACCTTTCACCACTCAAAATGTGCAGCTCCATGAGATGCACATTCATGCCAAATATGAAGTTGCTATCTTCAATATTGCAAAAGTTATGGCAAAATGTTAAAGTTTGTGCAAACCAACAAAGCAACAAACCAACAGACAGGGCAAAAACAATATGTCCCCCAGTATAGCATCTAGGCAACTAAATGTACTTAGGTGAATAGGTCACAATTTATGCAAATTAGGTAAACTTAATATTTGCTACTCTTTTATTTTATCAAATTTTAATTATTGTCCATTAACATGGCATTTTTGTGGTGAAGTTAACATTAAGAAAATTGAAAAGATTCAAGAACGTGCACTACCTTTTATATATAATGATTATAATTCTAGTTATGAAAATCTCCTAGAGAAATCTAAACTACCATCTCTACAAATAAGACGTATGCGATCAATGGCTATAGAAACCTTCAAGATAATTAATAAAAAGTGCCGTACTTACTTACATGATTTGATTAACATTACACAAAATAATAATTACTCTTTTAGGTATACAAACACTGCTGAAGTACCACAGGTGAGAACTACTAAATACGGGCACAGCTCATTCCGCTCACGAGCAGCCAGACTTTTGAACTCCATACCACAACATTACAGAGACGAAGGCAACTACAATCAGTTCCGGAGTTTGATTGCGTCATGGGACGGGGTGGGCTGTGCCTGTAGATCCCGCTTTCAACCAAGTTGAGCTTACTGTTTGCATATTTTGATTTCTTGCATTTGTTCTGTTATGTTTGCATAGTGTTGGCTTTCTGCTTTGTCTGAGAAATTTGCATCTTGTTTTCTTTCATTTGCTTTGTTAGGTTTTGATTATGATGCCTTTTTTGCTTTTGCTTTGTTTGAGCTTAACTACATGTATAGTTTCGCGTCTTATCAACAATAACAAGGACTCGTTTGATTCCGAATGCGGTAACGCAAAACATAATTATTTGGTTGCCTTGAACACCTTTAATAAAAATAAAACCCGATCAAATACAATAACATTGAGCGAAATTAAACTGAGCTATAAGGTACTTGTTCGTAAAAAAAGAGAAAAGGCATTATAAAATAAATGAGTCATGATCTTCGAAAACATAAATTTAAACCGTTCTGGAATCACCTTTGATTTAATGGACATAATGGATCTTGCAGCATATTACCGAACGAATTCCGTGAACATTTTTCAAACTTACTTAATGATATTAAATCTACAAGTTTAGACGCTGTCGAAAATTTTAACGATTTCAATGATTTCAACGTTTATAACCCAACGTGTATGTCCTTAAATGTTCCTTAATAAAGTAAGGCTTGTTTGTAACTCCTCAACTGACTTGCCTATCAAGACATGGTCTTGATAGGCAAGTCAGTTGAGAAGTTACAAACAAGCCTTACTTTATTTACTTATTGTGAAAAATGGGGTCTAGAAGTAATAACGAAAAAAGAAAAACTATGGTCTTCAGAAAACGTGGTCCTATAAAACAAAACAACAGAAAACTGGTTTAAGAATAATATAGAATTACAAAATGGTGATAATTGATAATGTTAAATTGTATCATGGTTGTTTGAAACGTCTTATAGAAATTATTAAATGTTATTGTCCCCTACCGATTTTACCGGAGGGGACTTATGGTTTGCGCTCTGTCTGTCAGTCTGTCACACTTTTCTGGATCCTGCGGTAACTTTAAAAGTTCTTCATATTTTTTCATGACACTTAAAACATGGACAGATGGCAATATGGAGATTATGCACGTCATTTCATTTTGTTCATACGTCAAGAATTTTGGTTGCTATGGCAACAAATAGACTAGAAATATTGCTGAAAATGGTGGATCCTGTGATAACTTTAAAAATTCTTCATATTTTTTTCATGAGACTTTAAACATGGACAGATGGCAACATGGAGATTATGCACGTCATTTCATTTTGTTCCTACGTCAAGAATTCGGGTTGCTATGGCAACAAATAGACTATAAATATTGCTGAAAATGGTGGAGTTTCACCGGTAGGGGACCATATTGCTTGACAATAGTCTTGTTTGTCAGTAGTTATTATAATTAATTGAATACATATTGTGTATTGTCGTTGTTGTAAGTATCTTTATAGTGGACTACTTAAATGTTATTTTCCGTAATTATTATAATAAAGTTAATATCTATATTGTATTGTCTTTGTTGTTTGTCTCTTTTTATAGGAATGGTTAAGTTTTATGTATCCGCAGTTACACGCCGGGTATGCGGATACTTTGATGACGGATTGCACTTTGATGACAGAGAACAACAAAAGCCACGCGCGAGAATTGAGTTATTCCGTGTTTTTTTTGTTTTTTTTGAGGGGGGGGGGGATTGGTT
>VMBQ01006200.1:3657-23557 GCA_007657795.1 Dreissena rostriformis | reverse complement strand
GTCAGTGATTTCTCAGCAATCTGCGTTCAGAAATAGTATGCAAATAGAAACAGCATTCCTAGCACTGTTGTATGCAGATATTGGAATTGCTTTCTTCAAGCACCGTGTTTGCTGAACACTCAATTGGAGCTTTATTCATTCGTTCAAACCATCTGGGCACTCTCTTGTTAACGAGTTTTTGTCCAGGCGTCTTATTTTAGTTTGAATGATTAAAATACAAGCTTTACACGTGCATACACACTATAATAAGGGTTATATGAGATTCATCGTATTTCATAGCTAACAAATACAAGTTCGGCGATGAAGTTTAAGGTGGTCGGTAGAATAATACAAAATGTACTTTTCATGATTTTCCTATTTTGTAAATTACTTTTTTATGTCATATGTGTCTTTAGGGAAGCAGGTAATGACATTACCAGTAAAAGAGGTAATTGTACCCTCATATGAGACGTTTTGAAAAATAGAAATTTATTGAAAAAAACAATACTTCGCGTCCCTGTTCTTGTTTATTCTCTCTATGACAAATTATTATTATGAAGAGTTTGACGACCGAAAAAAACACACGAATATCAATGTATGGATAAAGTAATACTCGTTACATGGTTTGCTTTATTTTGAAATGTAGGTTTAGTTGTTTGGGAAAATTTTAAATGTTAGGTTATTCGTGAGTAATAATGTGGTCATATTGCAAATCATAATATAAGAAACTTATAAAAGTGACTATTTTATTAAATATTTCGGCCAAAGGCCTTCTTCAGTAAACGATTACACAGAAAAACTGTACATAACGTTTCCTTTTGTTGACAAAACGGTTAAACCGGAAGTAAATACAATTAAATGACGTAACGTCAGCCGACGTGAACGTGACGTTACGCGCCAATAATTTGAAATCACTGCATTATATGCATTATGTGTTGTTTATATATTATTATGTAAATATCATACATACATAATATATATATAATGTTGATATATTATATATAAATAATATGATAATAGGTGCTACCTAATTTACGGGCAAAAGCTTATTTGATAACCACGTATCGTAATAAATATTCCCTTCCTAGGGCCCCCCTGCCCTTAAAAAAATTTTTTTTTTTTTTACATATGTTGATTTATAAATCTCTTTAAAATACATTGTAATTAATTTATTCCTCATTGTAGACATTTTATTTGAATTGTTTTATTACAATGGGAATAATATATTCTAACAATTATTAATAACATATAAATTAACATGTAAGAGGAAGCATTCCAGAAATGCAGCGCGCTCGAAAGTGCCCTTTTGACAAAATACTGCGCCTCCAAAGTGCCCTTTTGTCAAAAAAGCCCCCGAGGCCTTTTTGAAATCCTAGCTGGAGCACTGCAAATATTTATTACGATACGTGGTTATCAAATAAGCTTTTGCCCGTAAATTAGGTAGCACCTATTATCATATTAGTTATACAGTACGGTGACCTCCTAATGTAAACTAAACAACAACAACAACCAATAATTTACGTAAGTAACCTTGACCTTCATTCAATAACAACATCAGATGTGTTGCCACAATTTGGCCAATACATTAATGACAAATATATAATAGATAACTGCGATAACGTAAAACATGCTGCGTGCTTTGTTCCAGTCACGAAAAGGTATTATCAATATCATAATCTAAGGTTAAAGCCATTGTTCAGCTATTGGTGGTATTTTTCGGATATTTCATTTTGGATAACGCAAATTCACGGAACGTTTCATGCCAGTGTGTGCGATTAGTAGATTGTTTTTACAACAATGCATTAGGTAGACTTAAGTTTAGTTTGTCTGTGTCACTTTCAATTGCAAGTGAAGGTTTTATTATGTATTTAATTAAAAGGAATACAGTCAAGTTACCATTACCAGATCAGCAGCGTAATAAAGTTGTTCTGGTGAAAAACAATAGATGTTTTGAGACTTCTTTTACACCTTTGATTAAATATTACCTTTGCTTACTGATTCAGCACATAGTCTTATTTTTAAACGCAGGCAAAACGTATTTGTGATACCTTTTTTTCGCCGCAGAATTCATGCATTAACGGATCAGTTGTAGCCATAACGGATCACGTGATCGAATCACTCAGGGGGCATCTAACACGCTATTTGAACCGTCAAAACACGAACTGTCTTGTTTACAATGACCAAGTTACATTGCCAGTGATAAATTATTAATCATATCTAATAATGGATATTGAACATGGAACATAAATAAAACATTAATATTGAGATCATTTATTGAAAGAATCAGCAAGATTTGCATATATTTTAATATAATATATTATCAATACGCATTTTATCACGCTTGATCCGTTATTGCCCTAATTCTTCGTTTCATGTAAGGTGTTGCAACATCTTAAACACGAATCAAAACTGAAATGGACTTTTGGAGGCAGAAAGACTACTGGATGGCCTTTAAATTAATGTGTAAACTTCTAACTTTCCAACAGAGTTATAGCATGTGGCCGCGAAAAATGTTCAA
Source organism: Dreissena rostriformis (assembly GCA_007657795.1). Classification (NCBI taxonomy): domain Eukaryota; kingdom Metazoa; phylum Mollusca; class Bivalvia; order Myida; family Dreissenidae; genus Dreissena; species Dreissena rostriformis. The sequence continues at coordinate 21,060 of VMBQ01006200.1, read as the reverse complement.
CCTCGATTTGGAAACGAGACGGAAGTCAACAAAGTCGTATATAAATGTCAGCAAAACACTCCGAAATGTTTGACAATGAGTTGCTCCGATTACGACTCAATCAATGTGTTTTAAGGAACAGGCATTGAAGATGCTGTGTGCAAAATATCATTTAAAAATGTCAACTATTCATCGCGATACGCAGTCTTGAGCATCAAAGTGATCCGCTATGGGTAATGATCCGGTAATGGTAACTTGACCGTATTTCATTTTTGACACAAGTCTGTGGACAACTATTTTAATCAAACAATACTCTTGGGTAAAATATAAATAAAAAGACCAATTCCAATTTCACTAAACGCTGTGTTAAGATGATTTAACAATTTATATTATTATCCTATTTCACACCCCTGTAATTGCTCCTCTATCTATGGCGCTTGAATTGTTCTGGTACAGTAGTATTGATGGAAACTTCATTCAACAGATTAATATGTTGCTTTTGAACTAACCTTTGGTTTCAATTATCATATTTGGTACTAACAAAGATAACTCAAATGTTTTCTATATGTCCCCGCGCCCCCCCCCCNACTAGAAGAGAAGGCGGAATATAGGAGTTGCGCCGATCCGTCCGTAAATTCCTGTCCCACCCATAACTGCCATATTTTGATTTTGATGGATTAAAAAAAATAATAAAGCACTATAAGACGATGTGTTGCCTGTCACACAGGTTACCTGTACTCAAATGTTTGGGTTACATAAATGACCGGCATTAGGAGACAGTCTGTCGTTTGCATCACCTGTCTCCTTACCTCAGAAGTCAAGGTCACACTTACAGGTCACAAATCAAACATGATCATAAGGCAGCTTGTTTTTGACATGGAGTGAAATGTAAGGGCATCTGTGTCCTTTGGACAAATGTCATGTAGGAATAAGTTTTTGGTATAATTTGTGTGTGTTTTTTTCAGGCCATAAACTGGTATCTATATGTAGCCCAGCCACACTCAGTTCAGTGAGAATGCACTCATCACACGAGCATGAAGATGGGAAATCCAAGAAACACAAGGACAAGACTCCATCAGGCCGACTGGACAAGTGGGAAACAGAAGAAGACAAGTCTGTGACACAGTTCAAGGAAAAGGAACCCTTAGAGAGATTCCCCAATGACACTAACCCAGTAACTGGAGAGATTGGGGGGCCCAGGGGGCCAGAACCAACCAGATATGGGGACTGGGAAAGGAAAGGACGTGTGTCAGACTTCTAGATTGCTTTATCAATAGTGTGATATGGAAAATTCAAAGACCGCAACAGTTATGGTCACTAAATTTTGGATTCTGCAGCTCCTTTTGACGGATTTATGTCAGTTTGTAGCAGGTGCTCTCTTTTTTTTTGACGTGATAAAGAGTGAATATTAGTCTAGAAGTCTGTGATATCTGAATGCAGTGACGATATATTTAGGGGATTGTATATTGCTCACTATGACAAACTATTGTAAGCCTTTTCAATTGATGCCTGCCTCAAAACATTAAATGTATTTTTACATCAGTTATAAAACAAACTACTGGTATTTGTAAAAAAATAATACTTGAAAATGAACCGAGTGTTTTTATAATATTAATTGGGCAAAACCCCTTCCATAAATAATTCTCACTGTTTTTTCAAGAATCATACATGAAGCGTCAGATTCCGGTATTATGCTTACAGTTAAAGTTATATATTGCAAATGACTGATAATAATTATTCTGTTTAAAGTTTAAACTCTTATATTTTAAATAGTTTGAAGTTGTAAAATGAAACTGTTTTCTCTTCATTGTTTTATTAGTGCTTGGAAATACAAATTCACAATAAAAGTTCTATTTACAACAGCTTTAAAACACACAATAAATCTTTCATTTTTATATATCATTACTGAACGTACATTTTTTAATTTTGAATAAGTTCTACAATAATAAAGTCCCTGATGCCAAAACAATCTTTTTATAAAAAGATAATACAGCATAAAAATGTTTCAGGACAAAAAGCTTTATGATCAAAGAGTAAAAATAAAAACGTTTTTCTCTTAGTTGTTTGATTACATTTACAATGAACAAAAACATTTATATTGAACAAGTTAGAAACATCATGTCCAGAATACTATACGTCAGTGTTGAGTACAGATACGTTTATTGGGCCGGCTAAAATAACCTAAACCAAGAGCCTTTGCAAGTGGTTCAGGTTGTCGTTATGAATAAATAAACATGTGTTTGACACTTGCCTAGTATTTTATTTATCCAACCATTTTTGCATTTTTCTGTTTTAATTACGAAAATGTACACAAGAAAATGGCTTATAAAACACTAAAACAACACATGTTGAAAATATGTACTGGTAAATAAACAAAATGATGTTGATATACTGCATGTAATTGCTGTATATAAACAAGGTCGAAATACACCAGATGTAACAGACTGGCATTAGTCTTCCGACCACAAAGTGAGATTTAAACAATATGTGGTTTAATTCCACATCTCTGTTCTTGTCAACGGCCACAACCGGTTAACTTCCGATATAACCACACTTGGGCCTTGCTCTGTGAAAAGGGGGTTAAATGCATGTGCATAAAGTGTCGTCACTTTCCGCTTTAATGATATTTTTCGTTTAAAGAAAGTCTCTTAGCAAAAATCCAATTAAGGCGGTAAGTGTCATCCCTGATTAGCCTGTGCAGACTGCACAGGCTTATCTGGGACAACACTTAACGCACATGCATAAAACCCCCTTTTCACATAGCAAGGCTCACTTATATAAATTGGTCCACTTGTATGAGTGTTCACGAGCGTAGTGCACAGAACTGCTGGAACACCTCGAGGATGTGAATGTCAATGTCACTGGTGAACAGCAGACTCTCCAGCGTGTGAATGTACTGGAACACCAAGTTGTGGTGCTGAAATAAATTTGATCATATACCTGTAGCTAATGTAGTATTGAATTTGCTATTTTAGAAAGAAAACAAAAATCTAGAGCAAGCTAGAAATGTGTCTGTAGGACAAGGATACCCCAACATTTCACTTTTGTCTAAAAACTCCACTTATGTCGGGAAAAAAACTAAACCAGATTAAGAAGGTGGGCTAGTTCACAAGCTGATTAAAATGTTTGTAAAGTTTCAGCGCTCTAGCAGCAATATTTTTTGAGTGAGGCGCAACAAAAGTTAAACAAGAGGGCCATGATGACCTTAAGCACTCAACTGAGTTCACACCAATTGTTTAAGACTTTACCTATTAAAGAGCACAAGCTTAGTAAGAGAACCATAGGATAGATCTCAATGAGCAAGAAATGTGTCCATAGAGCATGGATGCCCCCACATTCCTCTTTTGTCTTAAAACTATGCATACATCAAACACAAGCTGTGGCATAATTTGACGTTTGATCTGTAAATGTTACCGTGACCTTTGAGGTAATGAGACAGATGATTCACTCAGTCTGTTGTCATTTTAGTTAAGTTGTGTTAAACTGAATCATGAATGAAAAAGTTACAGCCTGGACAAGCAAATTTGAACTGCGACCACTGAGGCTAGGAGACAGGTTTTACACATGTGTCCTTGTGGTTGTCAATACTAGTAGTAGGTTATCTTTCAAAAGCACAAATGGAAAATAAGCAGTCCAAGTAAGCTGTTTTATATCCAAATTTGATCATTAAGTGTGACCTTTGAGGTTAAGAGACAAGAGTAGCACGCTACACATCGTGTCAGAATGAAAAAAACATCTGTGCCAGGTTGTTTTAAAATCCATCAATTTATGGCAAAGTTATGTCTGCAAAGGAATTTTCAAGCTGTTATATGGCAAATCATGACAGTCCAAACAAGCTGTTTAATGGCAAATTTTGATCTTAGAACTCTTAAGAGTGATCTCGACCTTTGTGGTAGGGAGACGGTTGTTACACGGGACAAGTCGCTTATGATGGTTTACTTTTGTGCCTAGTTATTTAGAAATCCATCAATATAATGGCAATGACATAGCTGAGACAAGAATGTTGAAGATGTTTATGGCCAAATTTGACCTTTCACATCTAAGTGTGACCTTGACCCTTGATGTTGGGAGAAAGGTGCTGCACGTGATACATCCTCTTATGATGGTGGACATTTGTTCAAAGTTATATCAGAATCCATCAATACATGACAAAGTTATAGCTGAGACAGGAAATTTCGCACAGACCTACACACGGACAATGTGCAAATGAAATATGCTGCCTTCTCCAAAAGGGGGCATAAAAATATTCAAACTTTCAAAAATAATAACATTCGAATGACAAACACACAAAAAAAGAACTATCATGAATAAAATTGCATTCAAAGGGGAATGAGTAAGTCCTATATTCAATACATGTATTAATAATACGTACCGCTAAGAAGACTTCCTGCAGTCTCTCGATGACCCACTTGTACCAGGGTGTCTGATAGTCCACAGACTCACTCTCACACCTGGCCAGATGGTCAGTCAAGATGATGATGAACCTCTGTAACACACATGGACGAATATGACTCGCATCATGCCAAAATTGGTATTATGCCATATGGGGCCAGCGTAGCTCCAGACCTGCCTGTGAAATCAAGCAGTCTGGTGAGGAGATAGGCTGTCAGCTATTAAAGTCATTCAAGGTTTGGTGATCTTCAAAGCGGACAGGGCAGCCCCAGACAAGTCTGCCCGGATGCGCAGGCTGGGCTGAAGCTACTCTGGCCGGATGTGGCATAAGACCCATTTGCACACGATATGGGTTATATTAGGCATTGCTCTAAATGTAAACTTATCATTGATCGAAAGAAAAGCATCTCCATTTAAACATCAAATAAAGGAAATGTCATATATCAGTACTGGCCCATGATGGTCAAGTGCACAAGACACATTTTTGCACGATATGGGTCATATATTACAATATATACTATCAATTCTTACATGATTCTTTTTTATCTATCTTTCAACAATGAACAAATGTCTTTATCACAATTGCACTTAGTTTAATAATCAATGCAAAGACTAAAACCTATAACATTTCAACTTAAATTTTCTTAAACTCAAGGTAAAATATTGACCAATGAGAACTGTTTAACATTAAAACTTGGATTTGTATGGTTCAAATTATCAAAATTGACAGCAAGTTGCAGCTTAACAATGCCCCTACTCATGGCCACATACCTGGAATATGATAAGGAAGAGACGTTTCTGCTGGTTCTGCACGAGTTCCAGCCTCTCCTCCATTCTCTCCACCTGCTCCTCCGTTGGCACGTTGTCATCATCCTCGTACTCCAGCCCGTCTGCGGCCTGCAATCACCATGACAACACATTAGCTACATAAACCCCGTTCTGGGAAAACTGAGCTTAATGCATGTTGCCTAAAGTGTCGTCCCAGATTAGCTTGTGCAGTTCGCACATGCTAATCAGGAACGACACTTTCTGCCTTAACTGGATTTTTGGTAAGAAGACACTTTCTTCAAATGAAAAATACAATTAAAGCGAAAAGTGTCATCCCTGATTAGCCTGTGCACACTGCACAGGCTAATCAGGGATGACACTTTACCCACATGCATTAAGCCCAGTCACAGAATGAGGCAAACATGTAACACAATTACAAACAAGAGATGTGTTTGTCAGAAACACAATGCCCCCTTCTGCGCCGCTTTGATTTTTTNCTTCACCACTGAAAATGTGCAGCTCCATGAGATACACATGCATGCCAAATATGAAGTTGCTATCTTCAATAATGCAAAAGTTATGACCAATGTTAAAAGTTTTCGGACGGACAGTTCAACTGCTAAATGCAACCCTACCGAGGGCATAAAAAACAGTATTCAACAAAGATGAAATATTTAGTAACACTAGGTATACTCAGCCTTGCAGTACCCACCTTTTTCTTGACAGCGTCCAGCATGTCTCTAGCTTCCTCTGCCTCCTTCTCCAACTTCTCCACGTGCTTGCTCATCTTGTTGATGGTCGAGTGCATGATCTCCCACACATAGTTCCTGCAATAGCATCCGTAAATCTTGCAAATTAGTGGATTGTTTGCTGCGATATGGGTATATTGCAAATGCTGATTATCCCCCTAATTGGATGTTACACTATGCTTTAAAGACAACACGATCGCGATATTTAAATAATAAGATTATATGCTCAGGGTAACTGACACTTTGTTTTGTCATTTGTTAATTGGGTGTTAGGGGTGGAAGAATAGACGAAAACACATAGAAAATGTTTTTTCAGGTTATTGGCTAAAAATTTGAAATCCAATAATTTAAGATCTATCCTCAAGTGCCCTATATCGACGCCTCTAAGCAGTCTGTTGATAATGATTATGCCCGATTTTAGAAATCCATGAAATATGATGTCAACAAAAATAAAAGAAACCTCAGTATATCCAATGTTTCACCAAGGTTGGTCAATGTAAATTTAAGTTATAAAATAGCAAACACAAACCTTAACTTAAATTTAAATTTTAAGAGGCATCATTCTGCTAAATTGCAGGTAAGAGTTGTCGCCTTTGGTAAAAAATCACATATGACCACTAAGACATGCATTTATATTGATTGTATATCTATAGTAAATATAGAGATAATGAATTGATGCACACAAACATAAACACACATTTTTGTAAGTATAAAAAGAGGCATAATTCTGCTAATTGAAGGTCACAGTTATGGTCCTTTGTCAGTGACCTCACAAAATGACCAAGAACACATGTGTTAAGTTTCAATTGAATACCTAAGTTAACACAGTGGTATGTAGAGGTTAGGTGTTTACTTTAGCCATAGCATTACGCGGATGCCGACATCTGGGTGAGAAGTATAGCTATTTGGTTAATAGTCAAAAGTTGATGTTTAATTGAACTATTGAGACAAAGAAGAAAGATGGCCTCACCTTGTGAAATCTGGAGCCATATCTGCAGAGAAGAGCCAATTTGCCACGGCTGAGCAATCAACAACCTGGGTCTTAAGCAATTTGTCTGTTAACACCACCATCATCTGAAGACAAAAACCCGTATTTAATTAAGTTTTACAAGCAATACAGTTACCATGCATGCAAAACATTGTTTAACTCATTTTTTTTTTGCAAATCCTCACCAGAATAGAATATCAAAGCTTTTGTAACTGTTTACATTACTAAACTTATAAAAATGATTACTTTTAACATATTTAATCTTCATTTGTGTTGAACACTGTGGGCTTGGTTGGTAGTCGCAATTCCAGGCAGGCGGAGTTTCCTTTTGGTACTCCAGTCTCCCAACCAAAGCATAAGACCCTTAATCATCTAATGTATTACACTAGAGTGCTGGACTATACCTGAGGATGTGTGCTCCACACTTCAAACATGGTCTTCAGCAGACAGATCTGACCCTCCTCATTCTCGGCTAGCATCTTCAGCACACTGATGAATCTGACAAACACACAGTCATAAGTTCAGAAAATGTTTGAATCTGACAAAACAAACAGTCATAACACTTATAAATCAAACAAACAGTCATACATTCGGCACAATAACATTCCTGACAAACAAACAGTCATAACTCCAGCACACTTATGAATCTGAAAAACAGTCATAACTCCAGCACACTTATGAATCTAACAAACAAATAGTCATAACTCCTGTACACTTATGAATCTTATAAACGAACAGTCATAACTCCAGCAGACTTATGGATCTGACAAACACACAGTCATAACTCCAGCACTCTTATGAATCTGACAAACAGTCATTACTCTTGCACACTTATGAATCTGACAAACAAACAGTAATAACTTTAGCACACTCATGAATCTGACAAACAAACTGTAGCACACTCATGAATCTGACAAACAAACTGTCATATCTTCAGCACACTTATGAATCTGACAAACAAACAGCCATAACACCAGAACACTCACGAATCTGACAAACAAACTGTCATAACGCCAGCACACTTATAAATCTGACAAACAAACAGCCATAACTCCAGAACACTCACGAATCTGACAAACAGACAGACATAAGTCCAGCACTCATATGAATCTGACAAACAAACAGTCATAACTCTAGCACATTCATGAATCTGACAAACAAACAGTCATAACTCTAGCACACTCATGAATCTGACAAACAAACAGTCATAACTCTTGCACACTCATGAATCTGACAAACAAACAGGCATAACTCTAGCACACTCATGATTCTGACAAACACACAGTCATAACTCTAGCACACTCATGAATCTGACAAACAAACAGTCATAACTCTAGCACACTCATGAATCTGACAAACGAACAGTCATAACTCTAGCACACTCATGAATCTGACAAACAAACAGTCATTACTCCAGCACACTCATGAATCTGACAAACAAACAGTCATAACTCTAGCACACTCATGAATCTGACAAACAAACAGTCATAACTCTAGCACACTCATGAATTTGACAAACAAACAATCATAGTCTAGCACACTCATGAATCTGACAAACAAACAGTCATAATTCCAGCACACATGATGCAATTTTTAAACAAACAGACATACCTTCAACGCATTTATGAAAATTATAAACAAACAGACAGAAAGCATCTTTAATTGGCACGGTTGTGATTTTTGCCCTTTTTGTGTCCTTTTCTGTTCAAAATGTTTAAATAAAATGTTAAATTCCCTTAAATATTAGAAACACACATACATGTTTTTAACATTTTGTAAAATTTCAGTGAAAAAGGCGAAACAAACAGAACACACAACATGATACTTTAAAAAATAGCACCATGAAATTTCTGACCATGACTTGGCAAGTAAAATGTAAGCAATTGTACTGATTGCAATGCAAAGATACCATGGTTAATTTAGGGGCAGGTACTAGTCAAATGTAAACCTAACATAAAATTTTACCTTCCAATAGATATACAGTAGACTCTGCCAATACCGGACTCTCCGAATACCGGAAATCTCCCGATTCCGAACAGTCGGGCCAGTCCCGTATTTTCCCCTTCAATTTCTTTGTTTAAAAATGTTGAATAAACCGAACTCTCGCAACACCCGAAACCGAACGAATATCTCCTTGAATTTCGTCATTTTTAACGTAAAATACATTGAGTACACCGGACGGTCCAAATTCTCAAGATGCCCGAGGCTATAGACGTGCGGTATCACCAAAAAGTGATTGAAGGCCATCGTTTTATTAAGCTTATGATGAACAATTTAATTACAAAATTAATGCATGCCGTTGCGACCATCACTTTCTTGTGATCTACTCAGGTAGTTTAAAAAATCTTATAGCCATATTTTAAACGCTTAAAATGACATTAGAAGCATCTAACACTGTTGAATTGAGCTGAAACGACAGAACAAAAGAGTAAGTTCAAATGTGGTAACTGACCAATTATCTGCAACTCATCTTGCTACAAGTTGTTTATAAAAAATATATATTATATTCAATATTTTACATGACTGTCCCAGTCCTCTAAGTCGAGCTGAACTGCCGCGTATTTACGAAAGCGATACGATTTGAGTATCTCTCATAAAGTCACTTTACTGACACCTCATTTATAACATATTTCTTTGAAGAAGTATGGCCGAAGATGTGGTTGACAGAGACACGAAGGTAAATGTATTCATACTTTCAGAATTGTCATATCTTTCCGCGGTGAATCCTAGATTTTAAACTTACCAAAGTTATGTTGATGCTGCATTAACAAATATAAGTGTACATGAAGTGAAAACACCTAAAATGAACAACAGTTGCGATACCTATTAACATAGCATATACTGTTAGATGCATCTAATGTCACTTTAAATGGTTGTTAATTTGTTTGTCAGATAAAACTGTGAGAAATATGACCGTTAAATATCCATCCATCTGTCTGAATATTCATTCATTGCCCTTTCGTAATTTCAAATGTGCAATGTATATTTCGGCAATATGCCTACTCTTGGTAAACCAGAACTCTCTGAAAACCGGATGATCAGGCCGGTCCCCAGACCGTCCGGTTTACAGAGAGTCTACTGTACCATATTTTCTAAGATAAAATATGGGGACTTAGTGCAAGCAAGAGTAAGATGATCTTACTTTGAAATGGCCGCAAACGAGTGAGAAAACGACTTGGCGCCGAGGTGGAGAAGTGAGGACACAAATACATCAATCCTCAGGGGGTGGTGTGAGGGCTCGTCTGAAACAGGGAATAAACTCACTGTTGACTAAACTCAAGTATCATAGTTATTACTTATTGTCTATTATAATATCAAACATATATTATTATTATAGAGGGAAGGTAGATATGTGCAGTCTGCACAGGCTAATTAGGGACAACACTGTCCGCATTTATTGAATTATTGTTTTAAGGAAGTCTCTTCTAAATGAAAATCCAGTCTAGGCGGAAAGTATTGTATATCTGTGGACTGCACAGGCTCATCTTGGACGACACTTTACGCACATGCATTAAGCCCAGTTTTCCCAGAATGTGGCTCAATTTGTTAGAAAGAACAATAATACACCATTTAAATAACATATTCTACCAGTATCTCCCACAAGATTGTACCTGTATAATCAGCCTGTAGGTTGAGTAATTTCTTAAGAATGACTCGGCATAAATAAAACTAGTAACCCACTAAAGGACTTGTTGGAATATAAATGGAGTATTCTACCAGTATTTCTCAAGACAATGCACCTGNCTGTGACACTTCAGAAATGGATACCATATGCAATTGTATATATGCGAACAATATTTGATTATTATAATGATCACATGTCTTATAAATCTAATAAAATCAAATTATTCCAGAAATCAGCAGTTTTGTGTGTGATTTTATTCATTTCCACCCAAAATCACTAATAGATGGTGATCATAAAAAAGTCATTGTTGCAATGAAACAAGAAGACCATATGTGTGTTTTTAAAACACCTATTAGACAAATATGTTGAACATTGTTAACTTGGTAAAATGAATTCGCAGAACTAAAAATGGAAAAATGGGCAAATTCGGCTAAACAAAATGAGAAATTTGGTGGTTTTTAACCTTTTTTTAAATGAATACATGGAAAATTAAAACAAAATCACTGAATTATCGGAAAGGTTTCTGATACCTATTTTAAAGCCCCAAAACGGAAACCATGGGTTAATGTGCATGACTGAAAAGGTGTATTTATTTAATTATTCCAGAAATCAGCAGAAAAATGTTCGATTTTGAGTGATTTTACCCAAAAAAGCATAGATATGCATGGCTGAGACACTTAAGAAATGGGTTTTCTCGAAGGATATAAAATACCCTTTTGAAATATACAAAAAAAAATCTTGGCCTCAAAACTTGCAATAAACACCCATGGGCTCTCGGACTATTGTCTCAAGGGGTATACAAGGCTTTGGATTGTTGAAATTCATTTCCGAGTTCAAGAGACACTAAAGGTAACTTTTACCCAAGTCAAGAACTGAGCCATCCCCTCCCAACTAAATAGTCAATTGTTGTCAATAATTAGGAAGTTGAATTCATGATTATTAGGACTTGTCAAATAGGATTAGATCAGTTTATATTTTAACTTAATGTATTTAAATAATTCTTATATATTTACAGATTTGCAATGTCGCTGGATATTTTAGACGGGGTCGAGGAGGAAGTGTCCCTCTTTAACCATGAAGAAAGGCCAAACTGGCCTATGAGTCCAACAAAATGTAATTCGTGTGATGCCGGCCCTTCCAGCAGTTACAGTTCTTACCAGAGACACTTGGCCGCCCATGAAACACAGTGAAGCTGTTACTCTTTTTCAATGTTCTCAGTGTTCCAAAAAGTTTGGAAGACATATGGATGGTGTCACGCACCAAAGGAAACAACATAAATATCCGGGGCAGCTAACACCTGAGACAATTCGGAACATGAACTATATTGACCCTAATGGCGTCCTGCCTTATAAAATGGACCACAGGGAAAGGCTGCGCCAGCAGAGGAGACAGTCAGAGGTGGTCCGAGACTTAACAACCGAGCGCGCCGATTGTCGGGACAAAGTACCAACAATTGATGAAGAAGGAAACGCAACAGGAAAAAGATTCAAGAAAACTTAAGAACAATATTTAAATTAAAACATATCAGTGGAAAAAGTATTTTTTTTTGAAATATTGATTCAAAATGAAATAATTATATCTAAAGTGATAAAAAAGTTTATTATATTTTACTGGAAAAACAATTGTGATAATGGTGTTAAGCAAGCAAACTTNTTTTTTTTTTTTTTTTTACAAAGATGATCAAGGTTTTTGGCTCTGAAGAAAATATATGAGCCTCGCTCTGTGAAAAGAAGGTTTAATGCATGTGCGTAAAGTGTCATTCCAGATAAGCCAGTGCAGTCCGCACAGGCTAATCAGGGACGACACTTTCCGCCTAAACTGGATTTTTGCTAAGAAGAGACTTTCTTTCCATGAAAAATATCATAGAAGTGGAAAGTGTCGTCCCTGATAAGCCTGTGCAGACTGCAAAGGCTAATCGGGGACGTCACTTTACGCCCATGCATTAAACCCCCTTTTCTCAGAGTCCGGATCATATATACTCATAAACAGATCTCCAGAGGTTTTGATTGTCTAGATTTTTTAGCACTTTTCAAAAGTATTTCAGTCAAAATCATGACAGTCGGTTAACCCACTCACAATTTTTCTGGGCAAGCCGATTTACCATTAATATCTAATGTGCACCAGTAAACTGACGACTGTATTACTTGAATCAAAGGGGAAGGGAGAATGTCCGTAGAGATAATTTCATAACCGATCCCACACATGGTATTAAATCCGGCCGGGAATTAGCCCGCAATCCTTGGATTTGTAGTCATCCAATCTACCCACTGAGGTCACTGCCATGGTTGTATTTGTGAAAGTATCCCTTAACATTTTGCACACAAGTACTCTTTAAAGCTCATAGGAGGGTAAAACATTCTGTACCCTTAACTGTGAAACTCTGGAACACTGCTCAGAAATGATCACCTAATAATCAGAATGGCCTCTCATACTTAGAAAAACAAAGTCTTTGTACATCCTCTTACCTGCCCCCTCTTCCCCGTACTTGTATCTTGCCTGGGGTTTGCAAGGGATCAGGGCATTGAAGGACTCTGGCACTGCGTTACAGATACGCTGGTGGTAGGACAGCCTGCAAACATGCCATCACTGTTCATTGTCAACTGCTTATACAGGCTTGTTTCTTTATCATATTTTTAATTTAAACGAGACAAAAAAGATAATCTTTAGCCATTGGACAATCTTTTCAGAAATTAGTTAGAAAGGAAAACTATTAATGAAGAACTATTTTTTAATGTTTAATGTTTTGATAATTAACATTTTCACAATGTCAGGGTAAAATTATAAGTGTGTCACAGTCACTGATGGCCCAACAACGCATGTTTGGACACAGAATTATCCACTATATATTCTACAACGGGCAAAGGGCCAAAACTGGTCCCAATCAAAGTTTCTTCCTTAACGGCACCCTTCTCAATGCTACCATTTTCCCTAATTTCAAGATAAACAAGAGATGTGTTTGTCAGAAACACAATGCCCCCTATTGCACCGCTTTGACATACAATTTCTATTTATCATTTGGCATCTCCCTTTAAAGCGTATTACTTCCCTTGGATTGTGTTTTTTTACCTTTGACCTTGAAAGTTGACCTTGACCTTTCACCACTCAAAATGTGCAGCTCCACGACATACACATGCATGCCAAATATGAAGTTGCTATCTTCAATTTTGCACAAGTTATGACCTAACTTTAACCAAGGTGAAAGTTTTGGACAGACAGACAGAATGACAGACAGGTCAAAAACGATATACCCCCTCTTCTTCGAAGAACGGGGCATACAACTTCCCAATTCATGGAACAAAAACAAAATCAGCAATGCTGAAACTTTCATTTTTTCTCCAAAATTGAGTAAGGCTCATATCAGTGATTGTTAATCAACAGGGGAAGTAACCGCAGCAAGCTTTAATGACGGAATTTATTACTTCTGAATACTTTGTTGTGTTTGAGAAAGAGATCCTAATAAAAATGTCACACATTTTCAGAGATTCATGTCAAAAATGAGGTACGGTGATGTGGAGTCTTAATACTGTTCAAAGACATCATCAAATCAAGTATCAACGTTTTGTAGGAAGCTTTATTTATGTTATACTGAACGACCAAAAGTATTGGCTGTATGCCTCTCGTCATCTATAGATGCTGGGGGCATCACAAATTCCAATGGCTTACATCATGTCTTAAAGCATGTTTCTGTAGCACAAATGATGGCATTGCACACAATACTTCTTTGTTCCCTTTACCACTCAGATACACATTTTGTCGTGTTTCTAGCCCTTAGAAAATCTTATAAAATTGAGGACCTTTCTTACAAGATTCAAGTTTTAAAGGCTTCATTTCTGACCCTAAGGTACAGATGAGCAGCAAACAGCATTAAGCCTGAACAGCTTGCGAGTTACTCGCAGACTGTTCTGGTTTTATGCTGGTTGCAAAAGCCATTTCCATTTTGCTTCTGAGTGGGAAAGGGTTGAGAACATTGATAGAAGAGGCTAGCTTACCTAAGACACTTGTGCAGGACCTCCGCCACAAACTTGGGCTTGGGCATGAGAGGGCTGACGTGTGTGCACTCCACCCAGTCCACCCAGGACCAGCTGAACTGGAAGTTGCTCAAGTGGTACGCAAACCAGTTGGCAAACCTGCGGATCAATTAGTGTGTGAAAATGGTTTGAGACTTGCTCTGTGAAAAAGCGGTTAGATGCATGTTTGTTAAGCATCATCCCAGATTAGTCTGTGCAGTCCGCACAGGCAAATCAGGGAAGACACTTTCTGATTTTTTATATTTTGCGTTTTAAAGAAAGTCTCTTCTTAGCAAAAATCCTGTTTAGGCTGAAAGTGTGGTCCCTGATTAGCCTGTGCAGACTGCACAGGCTAATCTGGGACCACACTTTACGAACATGCATTAAACCCTCCTTTCACAGAGCACGGCTCAATAACATCACATTGAAGACTGTTTCAATATCGGTATTTCAGGAAACACATATATTTTCACATGCACAAATAGGTATTAACTCTGACATTATAAAGTGCAAATGAAACTTACACCTGGGGCACAAGACTTTCAGTACGTACCGTTCAATGCATGTTGTTTTCATGGTGTCCAAGCGTTCATACAGCATCTCTGCAGCCTGGGCCAACTTATCTACGCTAAGGAATACTTTATTATTTGCGGTATACAAATAACAATGATGAAATATGGAAAAGCATAGTCATTTTATGATTTTATTTCTGTCCATTATTTTTCTCTACAGAATTGTCAATGGAGAGAAAACATAACATTAACTTGAACTTGAGATTATATGTCCTGTCCTATGTAAATTGTTTAATTATATTTACAGTTCAAGTTCATATCCATATTCATGGTCTTTATGCCTTATTGTTCCCGTGCCTAAGAAAGTAGATAAGAACGATGTCAATAACTACAGGGAGATAACTCTAACTAGTATTTTTTCTAAAATATTTTCCATATTGCTAGACAGAAGAGTACGTAAATGGCTTGAAAACAATAATAAACTTAGTTATTTTCAATTTGGTTTTAGAAACGATAAGAGTACTATAGATTGTATTTTTGTGCTGAATGCAGTGATAAATAGAGTAGTTTATCGAGAAAACCGGCAGCTGTATTGTGCCTTTGTTGATTTTAAAAAAGCTTTCGATCTCGTTTATAGGAATGGAATTTTGTACAAACTGCTGCAGCATAACATATCATCTAAATTTGTTAAAATGATTAAATCAATATATGGTTGTGTTAAATCATGCGTTAAGACAAGTAATGTAAGTAGTGGTTCGTGTACACTGTGTAGTAGCACACGTATAGAAAATCAGTGTAATCACACATTTAAAACTGGCTATTCTCTTTCAGAATTCTTTGATAGTCATTCTGGTGTAAAACAGGGTGAGCCTTTATCACCATTATTATTTATATTGTTCGTAAATGATATATATGACTATTTGTATAATGATTCTACTGAATATGTAAATGTCGACAACATAAAATTATTCTCGTTGCTATTTGCTGACGATACCGCTTTATTTTCTTACTCAGCAACTGGACTCCAGCGTCTTTTAGATAGGTTGCATGAATATTGCAGCGAATGGGGTATATCTGTGAACACAAGCAAGACTGTTGTTATGGTTTTTAATAAAGGCAATAGAATTAAAAATATTGATGTTAAATATAATGATATTAAGCTCGAGGTAGTAAATAAGTTTACTTATCTCGGTGTGACATTGTCCTCAAACGGCAATTTTTTAAAAGCGCAGGAAGCCTTATCGAAACAAGCATCTAGAGCATTGTTTTCCTTAAATAAACTTTTTTCTAAAATTTCATTCAGTATTGCTGACAAAATACGTCTTTTTGATGCTATGATATTGCCAATATTGACCTACGGTACTGAGATTTGGGGATTTCATCCCAGCCCGGACATAGAGAAAGTCCATCTAAAATTCCTTAAACAGACATTGTCTATTCGACCACAAACTACGTCTGCGGCAGTGTATGGCGAGCTGGGTCGTTTTCCTTTAGAGTGTATAAAAAAGATGCGTATCATTAAATTTTGGTTCAAAATAAAGCAGAAACCAGATTCCTTACTTAATAAATTGTTGCTAGATTTCGATGATGTTAATTCGCATATTACTAACTGGGGTATTAAACTCAAGATATTGCTCCAGGATTTAGGATTGCCTTTTTTGTATTATAAATCTGATATAACCACTAGTGATGTTAATTGTATTTGTCAGCGTATAAAGGATATCAGTTTACAAACATGGGTTAGTGATATTGATAACTTGCCTAAACTTGATACGTATCGTTTATTCAAATCAAATTTTGATTTTGAAAACTATTTAGATATTGTGGTAAATGATAGGGATAGAATTTGTTTGACTAGACTTCGCTGTTCTGCACACTCACTATTCATTGAAGAAGGTAGATATAGAAATATTCCAAGAAATGAACGAGTATGTACAAGATGTAATATGGGTGTAATTGAGAATGAATACCATTTTTTGTTAATTTGTCCATTGTATAGAGATTTAAGAAAACTATTGTTACCTAAATATTATCTACGCTGGTCTTCTATTATAAAATTTAAGCAACTGATGTCTACTTCGAATAAAAAAACATTAATTAACTTGGCTAAATTTACTAGAATGGCATTTAATTTAAGATCTAGTCACAATTAGTATTATGTATGTATATATGTATATTGTTTATTGTTGTTTTGTGTTTTTGTCAACATTCGCACAACCATTAATCATTATTTCATGTCCATCATATACACCATACTTTTCATCACAATTGTTGTATATGCATTTATTCACACCGTCATTACATGTATTATGTATGTTGTTTGGCTATGTACAAATGTATTTGCCAATAAAATTGACTTGACTTGACTTGATAAAAACATTCT
>VMBQ01006199.1:0-56829 GCA_007657795.1 Dreissena rostriformis | reverse complement strand
AAACTGAGACCTTGTCACAGGGGTTCGGTCAGCGTGGCAGTAGACTATGAATATAATGCAATGCCAAGTATTTTAGGTAATCTTAGTGCTGCCTTTTATTATGTACTTGAATGTTATGGCTAATCAGTTCTTTTATGATCTGATCATAGGGGATAAATGATTTCTTACCACCTTTGTTTTCGTTTCAGTGTGCACTTGCAGCTTTTTCCAATTCAGTGTTTCATTCTAGACATTTTAGTGCAGTATCTAACTATCAGAGTAGCAAAGACAATCTAGGTTTTATGTGTAAATATTTTGGTTGATATATAATTGTGTTATTAGTATGTTATAGGAGTTGATATAACTTGTAAAGGAAAGGGGGATAACTTGCAAGTTCTAATTTACAAAGAACACAATGTGAGCTTACGAGTTAGCTCCCCTTTCAATCAGTTTTAAATAATTAATATGTCTGTTATGTAAGGATTAACTAGTCTCTTGTAACTCAAAATTGAGTGGCAGCAATGATTGTGTTTTATGTTTTAAAGTATTTGTCTATCTGTGATTGTATGCAATTATGCTGATGAGACTTTTATAGACTAATACTAATTAGCTTTTGTTTGTTTATTTTGAACGCTTTGAAACTGATTTTGGCATCAACGTTTATTACATGTACATGTATACAATTAAAATTGAAACATCATAAACATCAAAGCTATTATGTAATGCATATATTTTTACCCATAACGTCTTCAAACGCAGACGATTTTGCTTATAAGCGTGACGACCTCTCCGAGTAATTTACAGTCAGGCAGTACATTTTCTGAAGGACATTACACAGTATTTTTCTCAGCCTCCGACAGTGGTAGGCCAACTGCTCAGACAGCTCTTTCCTTTGAAGTTAAAGGTAAACCCACGTAATCTCCGTTTGTTTATTGCATTGGTTATTGTTGTATCCAATACATTTCGTGCCATTTGTTACCATTTTTAACCGCAAATGTTTATTTTGTGTTGTATTAACATATGTTGAACTCTATTGCAATACATGCTTCTACAAAGTAGACAGTTTGAATCTTACTAAATGCTCGCAATTTAGTATATATTGAACTTTATTTTATTGTTTTCATTATACCAGTCATTCGCTGCGGATACGTGCCGACATTTAGCAACGGTTATGTAACATGTGATCCTCCTGACACGGTCAAAGGCTCGAAATGTAAAGTGCAATGTGACCGCGGTTATGCAACAAACACAAACGTTATAGAATGCTCAGTGTCAGGAACGTGGTCTGGAAGCCGACCGCAATGCAACCTTAGGTCTCTTACGAAATTCATTGCTTTATCTTTCTTATGCAGATTTTCAAACATTTATTATAAATGTTTGCTCAAGAAATACATGATAAAACGTGTGGACCACATATAATTAACGAAACATTTAAACTTTAATTACATATTATTTTTTATTATTTATGATTTAATAGAAGGGTTGTATAACGTTTAGGTTACTAATAATGTAGATTTTGTGGAGTAGTACATGTAATAGCTTTCAGTGTCGATTAAAATCTTCTGATTTTGCTTTCAGCAATAGCCTGTAAAGTAAAGCCCAATATGACCAATGGAGAACTAGTGTGTCGCCAAGCAAACCCTGTGAACAACGAATTTTGCCAAGTTGTATGCTCCGCTGGATATTCAGTTAACGGACTGAGTCAGATCAGTTGTGACGAGAACGGAAACTGGGACAGGACGGCTGCCTGTGATGGTTATTATTCATTTTATTTATATACCCTAATTTAAATGTGTCATTACGCTTGTTAACATGTTTATATTGATATCACATTCGTTCTGCACATGGCGAAATAAATAAAACGTTTCATTTCTCATCATAGCCCCTGTGAACAGTACAC
This sequence comes from Dreissena rostriformis, assembly GCA_007657795.1. Taxonomy (NCBI): domain Eukaryota; kingdom Metazoa; phylum Mollusca; class Bivalvia; order Myida; family Dreissenidae; genus Dreissena; species Dreissena rostriformis. The sequence continues at coordinate 54,950 of VMBQ01006199.1, read as the reverse complement.
GGTTTGAATAAGTAATGTGTCGGTTGTGAACATAACTTCTATCCATAAACTATTCCAATCCCAATATAAATGTGTAACAAACAGTGTTTGAAAAGTTTTGAGTGAATTGGCACTGGTGAAATCTAGCAAACGTGTTTATTGAACTTTCAAAAACATTTGCACCAGTTTCATAGAACATGCGCATGCTTGGTGCTGATATGTAAGTTGTGCAACGTATTGACGTATAATCGATCACTTGCCTGTAAACCCCCCCTGATTAACGGATGATTATAAATATTTGGATCATAATGTTTTTCTAAATATTGATACAAATCTAAAACTTCCAAAGTATTTTATATTACAAACGTGTATGTTAAATCGATTTACACAACCGTTACGTCGAATTTAAAAGCATTGATGCTTTTAGCTTTTAATATAGTGGTCTGCTATTTATGCATACATATCATTCAGATCCGATATAAAGATATGTTACTAAAACACATTCTGTGTAATAAAGAGCAACACATATTCACTATGCCATATGTTGAACGTTTATTTTATATAGATATCCAGCCGCCTCAGTTTAAAGCAGGAGAATGCCCGAGCGACATTCAGATACCCATTGATTCTCCAAACAACACGGCTGCCGTTAAATGGGATATACCAATTGGCATAGACAATTCCCGCGGTCCAGTAGAAATAACAGAAATACACGGATTCCAACCCGGTCAAAGGTTCGAGTCTGGTTCGAGGACAGTGAAGTACACAATCAAAGATTCCTCAAATAATTTCGGCGACAGTTGTTCCTTCCAAATTCGTGTGCAGTGTAAGTCATACATGTACACACGGACTTTCTGATTAATTATAAATGAATATTTAATACTGCAACTTCTGCTTCGTGTAGTAGAAGTATGCGTTAAATTTGTAAATTTTATTGTAGTAATAGTAAAAAATTGTGTATAGGTATCATAAATGATGAGTACAATGCAATTAGTATCATGAATATGTATATTTATTTCATACATTTAAACAATGATTGTGTATTGTGCCTGGTGCTTTCAAATCACAAAATATGTAATCCAATTAAAAGCAATCAGCTGTGCTCCTCCAAATCTCATCACGATGGGAAGTGACAAAATGATGTACAACTGCCCGAATCTCTACACCTTCGGGGCTGAATGCGCATTGTCCTGTAAAGGTGGTTACCCTCTTGCGGGAGCGAACACCATTACGTGTTTGCAGTACAAAAACAAGCATCTAGAATGGGAATGGGACCCAAATGCACTGAAGCCGTTTTGCAAAGGTACTAGCATTTTTTATATGCATGTCTGTATCAGATGATATTAGCGTATGACTTGTTTTGTCTGGTTCACAATATTATTTATGCAATTATTTAACGATTGATAGAGCAGCGAGTGCGGTGAACATGCGAATTGACTTCAATGTTATGATTTCAATTTGTTGTGGAAATTCGTCTTGATGTATATGCTTTGTAAAATTTAATACTGGATAGCCGAAACTGACAGTGTAGACGACACAAGTTAATATAGGTATTACCACAATTCGTGTTGAGTTTTAACACCGATTGTTTTCTTTGTTCTGTGTTTATACAGATCTAAATTTCATTTACCAGCACTACATAGCGGTGAATCAGGATGTTACAATATCGATGTTTTACTATTCGAATGTTTCCGACTTTTTGTTGTTTTTCTTTGCAACTTTATACATTTTAATGGACAACATTATACTACTTGTACAAACAGCAATACTTGTCTTCAATATAAATGAGCGGCTCCATTCTCAGGATGATTTTGTTTTAGAAACAAACTGTACTAAACTTCGCGAACCGGTAAATGGAGCCATTTCTTGTAGTCAATGGACGTATGGACAAATGTGCCTAATGCAGTGTCAGAAGGGTTTCGACGTTCCAGCAAACATTGATGGTCAATTTGTTTGTGGAACATCAACAGGGCTTTGGCGACCCAGTCACATCGTGCCTGACTGCAACGGTACGATTTGTATTTGATATTATATCTTAGATTATCATAGGTTGATGACGAGATACATTTCCTTCATTGTTGGTTCCTTTGTAGCAATGTATTTGGGTATGTTTTATGAATAGTGCTGATAACTGTGAATTCAACTCAAAAGAAACTTTTTCAGCGAAATGTATTCCACTTCATATGCATCTTCCCTCGGAATTTTATTACTATAGCGATGCATGCAATTCGTCTATTGGAAATTTGAAAGAAATACAAGAAAACTTCGTTAAAGCATTGCAAGCATCCAAATTTCCAGAGTTTTGTACCAACGATCCCGGTTGTCAGGCACGGTTTATTGACGTGTCGTGTGGACCGACAGCCCGACGAAAACGTGATATAAGCATTTACCGTAGAGCGGCTCCGCGGTTTGCATACACAATTGACTTTGAATTTGTATTGCCTTACTCTGTCTCACTGAATGAAACTGAATCCGACGCCATGAAACGAATCGGTGACCAACTTCTGTTCAGACAGCAGCCGATAATGGATCATTCAATATTCCTGGGCTTCTTGTCGAACGAGATTCGTTTGCTCCTGGGATTCCTTCTGTCAAATGTCCAGAAGCATGCCGATACATGGCATCAACGAAAATTATGTCGTGGTCACATGTTGCTCTTACCATCGGTCCGTAAAGAGTTGTACTTTATATGGACGGTTAGGAAATATGCTCGAATTCGTCTCATGGAATGTTAACTTCGTCTGTTAGTTCGACGGAAAACATGCTTCAAATCAATGGAGGTAACCTGAATATGATAGCAAAACTAGCCGCCAAATCAAAATTGAACATTTAATTCTCAGAAATGAAAACTGGTCTTATAAAAATGATGTATATTGTATACTGTTTGAAGCAGTAACGTTTTCGGTATATGTTTACAATCTCATGTTCGTATACAACACTCAATGTTTTAATGACTCAATGTAATCTCATTATTTTAGATCTCCTATTGTAAAACTTCCGTATCGAACATAGCCAGGCGAGTGCAGCTAATGTTAAGCAATGGGCGACCACTTGTAAATCAAATGATACGACGCTGTACAACATAGGCATTCTTTCAAACAGCAATGCATCTCGTGTGATTATACCATCCATTTGTGACGGCAAGTTTATTCTAACTACTTTCCCTTTTTTATGGAACGCTTTAATTATTGTAATTGACAATTACGAGTACTTTAATGATTTTATGAAAAGGAAAATTTTGTTTTACTTGTTATTAAAATCACTAACTACTATGTAGTGATAAATAAGGGGCCGTCCAACAGATTGGTAAATTGACAAAATTAAAAAAAGTTGTTTCATATTCGCAAATTTTCGCGTTTGTTATGATATTTTTGAGGAAATAGTAATACTGACCATTTACAATGCTCTTAAATATCCATTATATGCATCTTTTGACGATTTGAAAACCTCAAAATCATAAAGCGTCGTTCGACGCGAAACGATTGAATAATTTGGAAAGTTCTGTTATTGTCGCTATATTTTGTAAAACTACGAGGATTGCTTATATATGGTATAAAATACGGCTATCGTACATACTTGTCAGGATGGCCGAGCGGTCTAATTGGTTTTTACTCCAGGACCCCGATGGTCACTGGTTCGAGCCCTGATGAGGTTTACTTTTTTTTCCCTTTTTAAATTGTATTCTTGTTTTTTAACTGCAGATTTTTAGGTCAAATGTTTGAATTTATCAATATAGAGCATTTAATGACAAACTTCAATACATGCCAAAATCTAATGGACAGTCCCTTTAAAGTTGCGAATTTCGCGATGGAAATGTTTGTAACCGGAAGACAAAGTTTAATAAACGATAAGCATGGAATGGGTATAAATTGTTTTGTTTGAGTAGTTTACAGACATGCACAAGAACCAAAAGTTTTTACATATGTTATGAAACGCATTGCAGCTGAAGATGAGTGTTTATCTAACCCGTGCGGCAAACAAGAATGCATTAATATCATTGGGGACTATAAATGCCGCTGCAGGTTTGTAAATTAGTTTCTTTTCCACGCTGACCTTGTATTATGCAACACATTTAATTATAAATGCATGAAGTGAAACACATACACTATGTTATCAAGTTGAATTATAATATTTTGTTACTATGATTTTTTTAATTAGCAACGGTTTCTCTGGACGGCAGTGTGAAATAGCTCCTAACTACTGTCTATCAAACGAATGTCAGAATGGTGCAGCGTGCCAAAACAGCGTCAATAACTACACGTGCACTTGCATATATGGATATAGTGGCACGCTTTGTGAAAAGAAAGCAAGTTAGTAAATTATTCTTGTCTGGATATGATCTCAATGCTTATTTAGTTTTTTAATCATACTATACAGGAACCAGTATTACATAATTTAATAATAATATAAACACATATAATATCACATGCGCATGGAAGAAAGCTTGAACCTTCAAAACAAGAATGATAATATCTTCATTTTTACTAAGCGGATGGGCAGTGGTCACCCTGGACGGAGTGGTCAGTGTGCACCACGACTTGCGGTGGCGGAAACTCAACAAGACAAAGGGTTTGTAACAGCCCATCGCCAGATCCGGAAGGCGCTAATTGTGTGGGGCAGCCAACAGAGATTGAGCATTGTAATAAAGAAGCATGTCCGGGTATGGACACTTTACATTTTCTTATTTTGAAATCAGACATTTTTACCAGTAATGATATTCTATCTATATGATTGATAGTCTCACATAAACTAATAATATAACGTTTTGTGTTTTTTAAACGCATATGATGTAAATAATTTAACCAGTGCCGTAATTATATTAATTGCAGAAGTACTTGTTTAAAACAGTTATTTTGTATGTATCATAAATGTTAAAACCCCGAGACAATATATACATAACTGTTGTTCATATTACAACAAGTGTGGATGGAAACTGTCACTTTTGTCGTGAAAAAGGTTGCCAATAAAAAAACGTAGTAAAAAAGCTAGTATTAAAATATGGGTGTATAACAATTTAACTTGAAATGTGTACAGTATTTGTCATTAAACTACGCCAAGTTGTGTCAAATGGGCTTTTGGACACCTGATAAGAGAAACCCCACAAGTGTCATAACGAGATTACGAATTCTTGGATGACATTATGTCAAGAATGGGATCTGATTGTCTGGAGCTACGCTTACCTCATATGTTTTAAAACTAATTTTTGCACAAACTCGGCTCTTATAGTGTTTTGCATTTTATGTGTTAAATTCATATTGATCTCTTATTGGGCTGAACACCGTATACGCCAAAGGCCGAAGGTATATACGACTGTTTCAGCTCAAAAATACCCCCAATGCGCATTCGAATATTGCAGTTTGTTAATTCATTCGAACTGTGTTAGTTGACTTAATAAAAATATGCTGCGAAAAACAGGGTAAATAACATTAAATAATTAAATATGCATTTAAAGTTAATTAATTTTCAAGTGAAGATTTCAACAACTTATACTTACAAAAAGAATAGGAGCTGCTGTATATCCGTTTCTTTACAATTTGACAAAAACAGCTACATCATAAACACTGAAATAAATCACAAAATCTGTTTCTTACTAGTTTTACTTTCACAATCATTAGTTTTCATCTTAATCTTTTTTTCACAATGTGAAGATCGTCTTGGAGAGTTGACAGAGAAATCAGCTAATCTACCGATTCCCTTTCGTTTCGAGTGTGTATTTAAATCACATTTGTATCTTAAGAGAAAATAATAGTTTCAACAATGAGCAACTTTACAAACAAACCAAGGCCTTTTCGCAAATCGGAGACTATCAGCAAACAATGAATACTTTTCGAGCTATTCTTGTAATTTGATTGGTCGAATCTCTCTTTTGTTGAGCTTATGATGAATTTCCTATTGTGAAATATGTTGTTGGCCAAGATTTTCCCTTATTAGACGCTGTATCCGGCTAGCAGACAAACAGGATTATCGTCTAATAATATAAGGTCATATTTATGTTAAATTGTATTAAGCATCTGTAACATATGTTCTGAAAAGTTGTATTTCTTGTTTAGAATGCAGTCGTCTGCGAAGATCCTTTGGAGTGCTTATCTCCTGTAACGATACTGTAGACATCCAACGATGTTCTCTTGCATGCAGGGAAGGTAAATGGAACGTCAACATTTTATGTTTAATTTGAATAAACAAGATCTTTTAAGTGTAGTACACACATACAAATGCATAAATAAAAATGAGTTCAAACAAGTTGTATTTCGAGCTTCAAATAAAACTTCGAATTTCAGTAAATTGGCGTTTATACCGTCTTTAAAATGTATGGGTTTTGGATTAAATTCATATTATTTTCTTCAAAACCATTTAAAGAAATGTATGTTTTACCGATCACATGCAAACACAGGCATAAAAGCACGTATACACCAAATGTGATGCAATATTAACGTTATTAGGTTTATTTTTCGCTGTACCCCCTCTTCCTGTGTACGAGTGCGGAATCGCAACAGGCTACAAATGGAACCACCAAACTCTCGAAAATCCAACTGCAACGCTACCGACCTGCTCTGGTGAGGTTTAAACAAGTTACATGTCAGCACATAATCATAAACGTGTAAATACCTTTATGAAACATTTTAATTTAAATACATTATGCAAATCTTTACGTTATTAATTGATCATACATGCTTATTTATATCATGGATTTAACAGAGTTGAAATCTCGTTCGCAAATGGAACTCCGCATGCAAAGTCAATACGATACTGTCGAATGCAACAAGCAAAATATGGGCTTGGTTCAATCTCAAATGGAAGGAAAAGTCAATCAACTTGACTGTGTAACAAGCGGACTGTGTCGGATAACTGTACAGCCACAGGATTGTCAGTCACAAAGGCAAAAAAGGGCAACTTTAAATGGCATGGCACTGATATTGGAAATGAGAGCCGATTTTCAATCAATCGACAAAGCATTTGATCTCACAGGAGACCTTAGCAACAAATCAGGTATAAATGAAATATATTGTGGCATTGTAACAACATGTCAATCATAAAAGTTACTTCAAACAAATTAATAATTCCGAGATTATATCAAAACGCTCTATATTCCATTTCCTGGGAAGAACCAATATCTTTCGTATTGGAAGAGATCTCATGAACGTTCCCACAGTTGGGATCGAACCCGTTACCCACCGATCGATATTCGGACACCATATCCACTACGCCACGGCGATTTCTCAATCATCATAGCTTACAACCCGCAGTGCTCTGTTGTAGATTTGACTTCATATGTAAATACCTCTTTGTAGATCTGGTTGAGTTTGTTAAGAAAACGCTTGAGTTGGAACGCGTAGCTCAAAAGATCGCAAATGGCTCAGTCGACTTTTTCCAAGTCACAATAGATGGACGACAACATTCCGTTCAACCAGGATCAGGAGATCTGAGCTTCGCGTCATCCGTCACGTGCCCAAAAGGATCGGTTCGCTTGGAAGTCTTCTGGTATGAACAACATAATTGTTTTGCATATAAATAAATGTGTTATGTACTACTTGAAGCATCGGCACTAACTTAACGTTTATGTTTAAAACGTCTGTTTATATCAACTTGGATACTTAAAATATGTTTAAAATGATAAGTTTTACATTTATGCAGTCAATAGTATACTTATTTAAGAGTTCAATAGACACTTATTTTAACCGTTTATAGTTTTTATATTCTAGATTAACAGTTTTAATAATAAACACGGATATTATCTTAGTATTTTAAAACTTATCTTCAAGCACACCATTGTTTTAACAGACTCGTGTATAGACATGGGTCTTTCATCTTGAATGGATAGTTATATTTACTCAATGTCCTCCTTCATTGGTGCATTTTAATTTGAGTTTAATGTTGCACGACATGCAGTACAAGCAATTCTATGATAAATATGTTATTGTAATTATATGATGCTAGGTTTGAAATCCTGTGAACAAGCCGGACTGCTGCAGATAATTGCGTTCTTTCCTTTAACCATGCCTCATTAATACGTTTATCTGATTAACATTAAACCATCAGCAAATACATTGCAATTGAATGAAATAAACGTTTCCTGTATCGTTATATATTGCGATTTAAGTGCTCATGGTAAGGTATTTGTTGTTGAGTTGCCATTAGTCATGTGCGTCCGTCCATGCGTTCGTCAATATTTTTTGTTAACGTTATCGCCTAAAATTGGGCTTATTTTAGCGAAAAACTTCACAATACATTTCATTGATTGTTCCTTTATGAAATTAGTTCAAATAGTTTCGATCCGCTAATTAATACGTTCACTGGGTCCACAAAAGAACATTAGCAAACATATCTGCGGGGCATATATGTTTAATACTTTGTATTTAATCTCGTTTTGTGGTCCTCTCAAAAGTTTTCTTCGTATAATTTGATTGTTGAGAAACTACTGAATATTTAGCTTTTGAAATCATCTTATCAGAACCCACACAGATCAGAAGTTTGATAGTTTGTATTTGACATCAGATAATAGTCTATACAATCACCTGAGAAGGCACGATACTTTATTTCATCTGGTGTAAATACTTCCTAGCCAACCGTGGTCCGGAATACATTTTAAGTTAGTTGTGAAAGAATCTCCCGCTCACGCTCATGCTACTTGTTTTCGTTTAGAGCTCTTACCCTCTGTTCTTGAAAGTGTTTGTGGTGTTGAGCGTATGGTATTTCTGTCTTAAACACTGTTTTAATGTATATGCCTGTCACCCGATAACTTTGGTGACTAATTGTGTTACTTTACTAAGTGAGGAAATAACAGTAAATAGGTTTTTAATCTAAACCGCTACTTTTGATTTACTAACTTGAAACTCTATTCCAAATAATATTATTTAAAGTCCGTACAGCAGACACAAACAAAACGTACATCCTGTGGCATTCATTTACAATTTAAAACGTGAAGCAGTATGCACGGATGTAGACGGGATATCAAACACGTATAGACAGATTGGTATGTACTCGATACCGTATTTCAGCCGAACATATTCGGATGGACAAACTATCATCCTGTGTCCGGTAGGACAGTTCCAGGACCAGAAAGGACAAATGGAATGCAAATCGTGCCCAGTTGGTACAACCACGCCTGGAATCGGTTCATTTCAGCTGTCAGACTGCTCGCGTATGTAGGGAAGATTTCTTTGTTTGCAGTTTGTATGGCCATTTAGAACATATAAACACAACTTAATAAGAGTATGACTTATTTATTTAATATGATAGCTTCCTAATCAATTATCTTTATGATATTGTTTTCATTTATCTGTAGTACAGAAACAACTTTACGGGGCTGGTGGGAAGCGGGAAAAAGAAGATACAGGTAAAACGAGTTACCTTATTTAAAAAGCAATCGGATTAAAAGAATAATGTTTTAGAAGCATATGTTTGATAAGGTAATAACACGTGTTCAAATATTTCGTTTTACATACAAAAACGCTTTTTAATATACAACATTCGCTTTAGGCTATACCCCAAATTTATTGTAAACGTATAAACTATTTGTATGTCATAACGTACATAAAAAAGATCCACCGTTACTTCTAATACATTCTGTATAATGCCTCTCAAGCTGTCAAGATCGGCTTAGGAGCGGTCGGTGGAATTGTTTCGGCCATTTTGCTGGTTGTTGCAGGAGTACTACTATACAAACGGATGTCAAAAAAGTATGTTTTTGAGTCGTCAAAATTTCGATGCAAAGTACACACAATTTAACATCGCTATTTTTAACGTAACTATATCAAATGGAAAACGTTCATGTATATTTATTTCAGACATCGTGGTGTACACGACAGTACCTTCAACTTGCAAACTCCAATTTCAACCATGGCGCAAAGACCGGTCTTCGACAAAAGTTCGCCGCCGCCGAATAAGATGCACAGTGTGGCCACAAAGCATTGTTAATCTTCAATGTCGTGTTTGTGTTTTTACAGGCATATTCCTTTCGTTAATATTGATACTTTAATTTCAGTAAGTTAATTAGATTATGACTGTATGAAACATTATAAGCTGTTCCTTATGACTGTCGTTTGTGTATGTTGTACGTTTGGGCGAATGTTTTAGTTAGAATTATGTATTCATTTATGTTCATTATTTTTTGTTTAAAGCGAGTATATACGATAATATTACTTTTTTAAAAGATTAAAACTTTGATTAGTCCAATACAAAAATAAATGATCAGAAGAAGTAGAACCAGAAAATAAAGACATTACTAGTTTCTGCAAATGCAAATTTATTTTCAACTTAATGAGCACACGCCACTAACATTGTTCGGGAATCCCAATTAATCTATGCACATTCATTCTACGACAGACAGACACTGTTTTGGCTCTAAACAAACAAGAGTACATTAGTCGGTGTCGGTGTAAAGTTTGCTCATCACAAAGTTCACTGAAGTAAAAATATTTTATTGATGGTGCCATATACACATTTTTAATTAAATTTAATTTAGATGTTTGTGATCTATTCTTGTGCGAGTTTAAGATTCCGAAAATAAAGCTTTGACATTTAAAACAAATATACTCGCTTTCATAAAGCTCTTCTTTTATAGTTAAAGGTATCTTTCTAGTCTTATCTTATCTTATCTTATCTAGAAAATTAAATACAATAGCAATTTAATATTAGTGTGTTATTTTAAACTATTAACACAATAAAACTGGTGCATCATTTACTCAAAACCCTTAGTTTCTAAATGAAAATATATCCTAAACATATAAGAATTCTCCATAAATATTATCTTGTTGTATCGTTATTGGTTTAATCCCCTACATATACTAGCACACAATATTAACCGTGAGTTAATACTTGTGTATTGAACAATGACTAGAACTTGCACCGTCGTGCGCGAACTAAGAATTAACAAAATACATTCACTCCGAACATATGGAAGCATGTGACTTGTGATTCTTGTGCACTTGTTTGCTACATTGCATTTCTGCCATTTCACATACATATATCCACCAATGAAACTCAAATGAACTTGTGAAGTTTTCGAAATATGTACCGGGCCAATGGAAAAGCTAATAAGAATTAAAAACCTCTAAACTTAGGGAAACTTCTTGTGCACCGCACTACCTCATATAGGATTAGCCTACATACAAAAGTTGATTCTTCTCATAGTTTTTAGATATGACCAAGAAGAAATACGTGCACTGATAAACACGGGTAAAAGCATATGTAAACAATGGTTATGGTTCTTGATTGATGTGCATTTTCTCAATGAGATATGTCTACCTTTGAAGCTTTTCAGTTTATACGTTTTATAATTGTGGAGTTATGTCTGAGACAAGAATTCCGCAAGGGCAGGCGGACAAACTGAATCAATAATAACCCTGCAACCTAGCTTTAAGGTTATTGTAATAATGCAAAAACAAAATTCATTGTTTTAGCAATATTTCAATATGCGTTGATTGTATAATTGTATGAACCTTTTGGTTATATATACTATCATAGTTCCATTAATGTGAAACCATCTATACTATCATCGCTTAAAGCTTACCTAAAACACATTGTAGCATATGTACATTAGACTATTTAGATTAAATATGCGTTTCGTTTTTCGATAGAAACCATTAATGGGCATTTTATCATAAATAAGTAATTAATTGAGTTCTATTACAGAATAAAAGGCATAGCGTTATTTACATATTGACATCAACGTTCAGCGAGAAATAAACTGTATGAAGACGTGTCATATTTACAAGATGTTTTGTTGTTTGCAGACAGTTCGTACAACGCGTGTATTTAAATTAATATTATACAGGCTTTCCAGCGTTCCTAGTTTTTCCTAGTTTTCCTGGTTTTTCCTAGTTATTTAAAAAGTCTCCTACTTTTTCCTAGTTTTTTTCAAAAAGCTCCTAGTTCTCCTAGTTTTTTTTCAGAGATGAGTCTTAAATTTTTGTAATGGGCAAAATATTTTTTTGGTTTTGTTAATTTAATGTCACCTCTCAGAGGATCTTGATAATGAATACATGTATTCATAGTGTTTTTAATATATTTGGATTTGCTGTAGGTATGCATAAATGGTTTGTTTTCCTAGATATATATTTGCAGTTCATAGACATAGGCTGTTTGGCTAACTAGTGCTGACCAAGTTGACAATGACTGTTACACACAAGAACCAACCCAATTGGTCCAAGTTCATTTCAAAAAGCTCCCAATTCAACCTCAACCACTCATAAAGAAATTATGATAGCTTGGTCATGTACATTTTATGATGCCTTAAGGGTTTCATGTAACACCTCTAAAACCAATTCTATATTTCTATGAAGGGTGCTCATGATTTGGTTAGCAATTTTTAATCATGTTCAAGAACCAGTTCCAACTTGGACACAAGGTGAATGTCACAGTACTACCAATTAAGCAGGATAAGGATAAGGTGATTAGCATTTCAAAGTTCTTGTGAACCTCACTCAATAGAGTACTTGTCCTTTAACCAAATTTTTGTCCCAGCTTTGAAACTGCTGTATACCTTTTACCACTTAGCAACAAATGGCACCCACATAAGGTTTCATGACTGGGGTCACATGTGCGGTGTCTCCGTCCTAGTACCTTTTGAAAATTCATAATATTACTTATCGTGCATTTCAAATGCTAAGTAGTAGTACATGTATAAAGTCTTTGGTTTATTATTTTTTTGCTTATCCATTGAGAGAGTGCAGAGTACAGGCACTGTTAATCTTTCTTCTGTCGAATCACATCTTCAAGGGCATGTGTCACTCTCCTAATGCACTATTATATCATTCAATATTATATAATATTATTAGATTTATATTATTCTAATCTGTACTATGTTAATTATGTTATAATTCAGTTACTAGCATGTGAACTGCAATGTGACCTGAACAGAATTATTTTAGGTAGCGCCACTGTAATATAATTTTATTAGATTTATATTATTCTAATCTGTACTATGTTAATTATGTTGTAATTCAGTTACTAGCATGTGAACTGCAATGTGACCTGAACAGAATCATTAAAGGTAGCGCCACTGTAATGATTTCCTGCGTTTTCTTCTAAGATCGAAGAGCCTTTTTACCTGTTTACTTATGGATATCTAATTTAAGCAGGCCCGAATGTGAAGGTGTCGTGGCCGAGTGCCATGGTTAAGGCGATAGACTAAAAATCTTTTGGGATCTTCCCACGCAGGTTCGAATCCTGCCGACACCGCATACTTTTTGCGACGCGTTTTATTTATTTTCTAACGTAGTTTGATTTAATATAGCATATTAGCTATGTTTATTGTTAAATATGTTGCAATTTTATGCACATTCTTCAATTTTTTAAATTAAAACAATGTTATGGCTAAATTGGATGATTTACTGCTGAAAATACGAATAATGCATGTTGAATTTTTATTTCAAAAAGTAAACGGTAAATATGTCTTTTTCTTTGTATTTTTTTGCTGTATATATTGTATCTTTAAAAACTAAGTTCAAAATATTACTTAAATGATACTATTTTGAATTTTATGACACTTTGTTTTTAACCAACCCAATTTCTACTTGGCTGAAACCACTAACATTTCATGGCGCTCTTCCATAGATAACAAGTTATCAAAAATAAATGTCTGTAAAAGTATACTTATTTTATCTTGTTTTAACTTTAAACACCTTCACTGCATCTGTACACACCAACTGCAAACCCATATTTGGAAATCTGGATGAATTATGGAACTTTCATATACCCCAGGGGTGCAAATAAACTGGACATTAGCCTAGCGTAGGGGTGGTTTTGCAAAAATCAGTATATTTTTTTAAAAAGCACAGAAAGCCTACCTTAAAATTTGCACGTAGTTCAGTGAAATGATGCTGATTAAGAAAATAATACATTAGATTATATTTGGAATGGTGCCCATTACAGTGGCGCTCCCTTAAATAGGCGTGAGTTCAGTGCTACATATTTCTTCATCAGCCAAACCGCTTCTGCATTTGTTTGTATAATGAAATGGTTATACGTACAAAAAGGTATGATTTGTTATGATACTACTCATAGTTTTTCATAAACCCTTCTAGTTTTTCCTAGTTTTCTCCTAGTTTTTTTTTTCAGATCACTCCTAGTTTTCTCCTAGTTTTTTGTCAAGGCCTGCTGGAAAGCCTGTTAATAACGAAAAAGACGTACACGTTAAAACAAACCGCGTTGCGCAGAAAATGGTTATGTATTGCTCATCCCAAGGATTTATTAGCTACTAATAACAAACAACGAAATACATGTGAGGTATATTCTAAAAACAAAATATGCTGAACCAACATGTTTTGTCTGGATTCGTATCGTCATTTGGGGTTGTTATTGTGTAATAAAATTTAGTTCTGTTAGTGTATTGGTTAAAACCTACGAATCCATGTTAGCAGTGCTTTTTATATTCATTTTCGAGGGCGATATTAATGACCAGAACATGATGTTTCAAGAACAAATATAAATTTATCTACGTTTTACGATTTCGAAAACAAGTGTCTTTCTGATGAGCAAGGTTGGCAGCTTCGCAATTTAATTACGTTTATACATAGTAAAGTTCCTTATTTTTCCAAATGAAAGCGACACTGAACAAGTTTATTACTGGATTACGTTAACACAGTGGATCGACGTAAGAGTCTTTATGCTCTAAAGATCAACTTATCTTTCGCATACAGTTTCGGTTTTTGACTGTTGTTTGTTTTTTTTTAATATCTCAACGCAAAAAAAAACAAGTATATTTTAATTTCCAATCCTTTTCAAAATGCTTATTCAAATCAGCGAGACTCAATATAAATGTATCCTGACAAGGTCGCCAGGTACCGTTATGTCAAAATCACGTAAAGCTATAAATAGAAGAACGTAAAGCTTAACTGAAAGAAATCTGAAACTTGGAGCTGAGGATTTATATATATATACTTTTATTTCCTCCAGGGTATTCCTATAACATAATCAAACGTATTTTGTTTCATGCGAACCGTGTCAACCAAAACATGTTTTTAAATCGACATTATTTGTCATATCGCACATATTAGTTCCTCGATCATGTATCCGATATTAATATTGATATTTAAATACCAAAGATAATTTTGATATCGAGCATAATAAGAGACGACCTTATACCATATATTAGACCTGACCCTATTAAATATTGCGTTGACATTCGAAGCAGATTCTATATTTATTTTGAAACTATCGTCCATTGTTGATACGAATATTAGAAGACGCTTGTATATATATATATGTTTTGAACGCTCATATTTTGACCCGAACCGATTGGTTGTGTTCATGTGTACATTAAGACGATGAATTTTATTAACACATCAAATCAAATCAATATTTATTTATTGTCGGTATGATATACAAAACATAATAACATAAGCTATGAAAAGCTTTTGACCGACAGATTACAAACATAACAGTATAACAAATAAGCATAAGAACACAAAGTTAAGAAATTACATGGACAGGCAAATTATAAGTTAATTTATAAAAACACGATGTAGAATCACAGTGTGAAACATACATAAAAGAGTATTCTAAAAATCCTTAAAGGGGTAATAAATTAGTTTATTTAAAAGCTGTGTTAAAGCTGCTGATCTTGGCCCTTGACCCAGGGTCTAAGAACTTACATAAAAGGAGAGAGGTTAAAAAACTGACAATGAAAAAAAAAGAACACAAAAGTGCGACACTTAAATTGGTTTAAAGAACTTATCACCTCAAATCAGATTTGAAGGGAATTGATCAGCAGCTTTCACACCATAAAGAACAACATCACATCATACATGTCACAAAGAGGCAACTTAGTTTGAAAAAATATAGCAAATTATACGCAATAAGGATAATGTCATGCAAAACAAAAGCAGATTTCACACCATAAAGAAACAACATCACATCATACATGTTACAAAGAGGCAACATAGTTTGACACATATAGCAAATTATACGTAATAAAGAATAATGCCCTGCAAAAACAAAAGGATTTTGAACTAATGACATAACTCATACTATGACTAGCAACTGCAGGAGTGAATCATCCGCATTGAAAATTGTTCTACTAACTTAAACCGTTTGTATACCAATACTAATCTAAACACTGAGATTTAGGGTTTATCCTAAATGTACGCTAGTATTTATATCATTGCACAATTTAGGTTTACCGTTTTATGAACAGGATATGATATCAGCAGTGTAACCTAGGTAAGCAACACAGTGACTTCGAGCGGACTTTCACTACCCACGTAGTTACTTATCATAAATGAGATGACACGCCCAAGAGTTATGCCCCGTTAAGCAATTGCTCGCAATTTGATTGGGTTCCCTCTTAAACTGACTCCATTGACCACATTCAATTTCAGGGAAAATAATATTAACATAACATTACATATCATTATTCTGGCATAAAATAGCACAATGCATACTTATAGCCAACAATACAATTATAGTGTGAAAAGTTATAGGAACATGCAATATTCTAAACATTAATCTGAGAAAGATTAACAGAGATGTAAGTGCCGTGCAAACAAAATTTGCATAGTACATATTATATTTATTTACAACAATAACAACAACATGTATTTGCATGTTGGTGACTTCGAACTTCAAAACATTTTAACAATATGTATTCTTGTGTGAAATAATATACGTATACAACATTATATATTGGTCCAAAATAGGCTCAAATGTTCTTTGTAAGGTTAGAACTTAAATGGAGAACAAACCAGATATTTATGGAGACAAAATGTTGCAGTATACATATAAAATGAGTTACAAATAGTTCATAACACATATCGATTAAAGCTAATTTTTTAGCGTTAAAGGCAATGTGATCTTAAGAAAAATATGTAAGTTAGTTGCACATATCAATGACGGCTTTATTATAAATAAATACATTATTAAATAGCGTGCTTCAAACTATCTTTTTATACATGATGTAAGAGACAATACTGCGCTATTTACTAGGGTAC
This sequence comes from Dreissena rostriformis, assembly GCA_007657795.1. NCBI lineage: Eukaryota > Metazoa > Mollusca > Bivalvia > Myida > Dreissenidae > Dreissena > Dreissena rostriformis. The sequence goes on along the minus strand of VMBQ01006199.1, from coordinate 38,043 downwards.
ATTCGAAGTAAAAAGAGTTCGTGATCTTGTTGCATAATAAATGTACGTCGATAGATTGTTTATTACTTTAGTGGATTTTGACGACATAAGAGAACGGAACTTGTTTATTGATGGCCAGTGACAGTAATATGCTTAATTAAACATCGGTAAAAGGCAGATTGAGTTTGAGAAAATATTCGTTTCTTATCGACTCAAATGTTGTTTTATTACTTATCATTGGTATTTTTACATTCAGTCTCAGTTCTTGTTCCTAAAGATTTTCAAAAAAATGATGAGATACATGAATTAAATATTTGAAATGCTCAGTACCATATCCTGGTGATCGTTGCTGACGGTCAAGTGACCAACAAAGAGGATACGGTCAGGTCCATCGTGGAGGCCTCAGAGTATCCTCTATCAATCGTGGTCGTCGGTGTGGGCGACGGGCCATGGGATGTCATGAACGACTTTGATGATAAATTGCCGAAACGAAGGTTTGACAACTTTCAGTTCGTGGATTTCCACAAGGTATGATTTTTGAAACTTACACTTGTTCAAGTAATATCGACGTTTTCTTTTCATGATGGATATTTAAAAGCTCTTAGCTAGCCATGTGGTTATAAATATGTGTTGAATAACATATATATATATATCTGATTAATCAACGAGTCTATAGTTGCTTTAAGTGCAAAGACTTGTTTTTAGTTAGCATTGTCACCACGGCTTTTATGGTATTCTATTGATTTGATTATTATTCACAATTGTGCATTTTTTTTCTTGAAAATAAAATATCGCGAAAAGCGGCATACAAATGTCTCAGGCTGACTCTAATGAGAATCTGGTACACATATGCGGAACCTGAACAACATGATATGAAAAGGACCCTCAACTTTGTCCCAACACTAGGAGGGTTTTCTCTTGGAATATTTCAGGTAAAGAGTGAAGCACGTAATCCTCAACCAGCGGTTGCTCTTGCCGCTCTCATGGAGATACCGGATCAGTTCCAATATATCAGGGATAATGGGCTCGTGGAAAGTCTATAAAACTGTGCGTATATAATGATGGCTTAGTGAACAGTGTACCAGCCATCACAAAACAAATTACTCATAAATAGGCTTAAATGTAGATAATTTCGCAAATCTAAGGGTACAAACAAAGTCGATACATGTTTTATCCTTTCAAAATCACAGAGTATCCATTTTTAATTATTTGAATTGGTGATAAAATGGGACAGTGTTATCTGTACTAGGGTATAATCTGATGGATTGCTAAAAATAGAGGGCATTGAGATTGATAAAAAGACGTTTCCAAGATATATTACACTTTTGGAAAACAGTTGCGGTGGAATGTGACTATATATAACTATTTACACATGTTATGATTTTAAACATCTTAGATTCCATCGTATTATATCAAATATTTAAATATCCATGATTTTTTATCAAAACAATTTACTAGTAGACAAAGTGTTTAGAAAGTCGTTGTATAGTTATGTAAATACTGGTCTTGAATTTAAATAAACGAATATTTGTGATGTACGCCTTATATTAATTTCATAAAGTTTAATTAGATGATACACTTGCCGACCGGTAGATGTATCCAATGTTCAACTACTGACAACTTACTGCCATGTGACAGTTTCTTATAACTGTAATTCTAATATTATGGCCGTGCGAAGTCGCTATAACATACTATTTGCGTTATGACAGGAATGTTTGGCAGAGGATATGTGTTGATTTTATTGCAGATTGTATTTTCATTTCATGTCATATAAGGAAGTTTCACATGTGTTTCTCTGATTATAAATGCTCTATACTATACATTATAATTATATTGGTTGGCATTGGATAGCGTGACATAAAAAGTAGAACAAAATTGTCGTCAAGCGCTGAAGTGAGAAAATAAAGCTTTAGTGTGTGCTTCGTTGCCGCTTTAATAATAAGTTACTGCTATTTAATTGAATTGGCTTTATTTATATTCAGACCGAGGAAAGGTCTTTTTTATTTTAGGACAATTGGGAATTTCAAAGATTTAATGTCATAAGACCATGTTATTGTCATAAACTAACAATCCATTACAAAGGACAGTTACATTACCCTCGGCCATCCTTTTGCCATATTAGTGTGACCTTGACGTGGGATATGTGCCTCAAGGCTATAGGGCTATATGGAGCAGGAATAACATGGACACGAATATGGATACTCACAATTTTACATTCAAGGGTAACATTGACCTTAAGTGAAAACCTTTGCCTTTTGCATATCATCCTTATTTCATTTATATTTATATTTGAAACCTGAAAGTGTTATCCCGAAAGGTTTGCTTTGACACGCGAGGCTGCACTGTGTCTTGTGCACATAGGCTTGATGAGTATTTGCGCCAAGTTTCAAAATATATGGCAGATTACAAAAATGGCGACGAGTACAGTCATACAACCAGTCGAACTTATTGAAACAGGGTATTCCTATAACCCCAATTGACAAACACACGCACACCACCGCAGCCAGCAGAATATTTTTAAAATTTTCTGCTTTAGGCTTTTCACCTTTGTAAACATCTAGACATGGATAGCTTTAACCCAAAGTGCATAAAGTGAATTTAAATAAAGGATGCCTATAAAAGTTTTCAGGGACGCAATAGTCAAATGCTTGTTTAAGGTATTTTTCTATTCAGATTGAATTATCGACTGCGCATTGCGATTTCGTCATACTCAGTAATGTACATAAAATAGGAAGGGGCTTTGTCAAAGTAATAATTTATAGTACAATAGATTGAATTCAGAATAATATTTGGTAACATAAGCCAGTTTGTTAAATACATCTATTCATAACATTAACCAACATTGGTGTATTTGAAGAGTGCTTAGTTATATGCCATGTGCATTTTAAATACATTTTAAGTTGGAATGCCAACGTAAAGCAAACGTTGGTATTCAAATTCTCGGTTATTAAAGTAATCGAATATTTGATCGTCTGTTATTCAATACATCATAACTCGATATGATCATATGTCATTCTTTATATGAACCCAGCTGCTACAAACACATTATGAAAACGTGCAACTCTATACATTCATAAAATGCAAAATCTATTAAAAGTCATCAAAGATAAACACGAACATTAGCTCTTCATGTAAACAAGTTGACCTAAATACAGGCCTACGTCATCAAGCGAATTCATCCATATGGCTGTCGTGTTCATGCACGGTTATCTTCCGTTACTCACTTGCAAAAATGTACTTAATATACTTTCATAAAAAAATATAACAAATAAAGAAACAGGCGTTCGAATAGCAAAAAAAAGTATTTTCATTTTTCGGTCATTTAATTATTTTGTTGTCATCTCAAATTTGAATACATACTGAAATATTACACGTTGAAAATACAAATACATGTTTTAGGTACATTTTACGGTAACTTAAGGAAATAGGACAAAAGAAACAAAAAGCAACACCAGTGTAAATAGCAACTTTTACTTTAAGACATGTTCTGGCAAATTTTCTTACATAATAATATTTGACATACTTTTACTAGCATATTTCAGCAATGATCTAGATATGATAAAGTGGAAAAATGGTAATATCATTCAAAATTGTGGGTACACAAAAAATGCAGTCTAAAATGGGTACAGCTCAGAACAGTAATTCATTCGTTTTAACCAATAGCAAAACAGTAATATACAAGTGATTCGTACGCGTTGATGCCACTGGAACACAGAAGCTTTGAATCCAAGGTACCAATTACAGAGTTATTATTTGAAAAAATAGCGTGTCGCTTAGGAAATTTTGAAGAGGCGCTTATTAATCGTTAGAAAAAAACAAATCATTACTTCAAAAGCAGTTTAAAGGCGATTGTGATACATACTTTATACACATTGTCATGTGTCATTTAAAACATATAAAAAAGCAAATACTGTATACGCATTTCGTGTGTTGTGTGAAAACATGAAAAACGCTTAATACACATATTCATTCTTTGTATAAAAACATATGAAAGAACACTGGCTAATAACAATCATTTTTGTTATATTTATTATAATATAAGTAGCGTTAATGATGTAAGAATCTTATATAAATATTATAAATAATAATACATGTACATGCACATATTCAAGAAGAGGGCCACGGTGGGCTTGAAACACTCACCTGAGTTGAAGGTACATAGACTTGACCTGGTGATAAAGTTCAGAGCCCACTTGACCCAGATTCAAACAAGGCCTTGATGTTGTTAAGATTTCATTCTGACCAAGTTTCAATTAGACTCATCGGGTCATAAATGTGGCTTCTAGATGGTTAATATGGGTTTTCTAAAACTAAATGGCAAAATTTTAAGAACGATTTGATTCACATTCAAACTTGAAGTTTTCAAGAAAATCATTCTTACCAAATTTGATCAAGAATGAGTCAGAAATGTTGCCTTTACAGTGGAAACAATGTTTTATAAGATTTTACCGTGTGAACTAGTTAATGCCAACATGCGACCCAATTGCAAACTTGGTCTTTATATTCACAAGATAAACATGTTGACCAAGTACATCAATAATGAGTCATATATGTGGCCCCTAGAGTACCTGCTTGCCTAGTTTTGTGACGCACTTCATCCAGACTTGAAATTGTCCTAAATATTGACAAAGTAATCATTATGACATATTTCATTAAGATTGATACATAATTGGTGCCTCTAGAGTCGTGACAAGGTTTTTCTTATTGGACGCAAGTGACAAGGATTCAAACTCAGCCTAGACAATTTTGAGAAACACATTCTGAGTTTCATTATGATTTAGTCATGAGTGTGACCTCTACAGAGGAAAAAGTTTTTTTTAAAGATTTGGCCTCGTCATACGGATTTTGGACGCACATTACAGAGATTCAAACTCAGCCAAGAAAATGTTAAGATGCACAATCTGACCAAGAATCAGTCAACAAGTTTCATAAAGATTGAGCATTAAACAAGACTTCTAATTAGGTAAAAACGTTTTCTAAAAATTGACCTGGTGACGATGGATACATATGATCCAAATTCAAACTTGACCAGGAAATTGTTTCATTAAGATTACCGTAAAAAGATGTAAGTAGTAACAAGATTTGTCTATCATCTGATCTGGTTTGGTTAACATCTGACCTAGTTTTTGAACGCACATGGCCCAGATTTAAACTCTGCCTAGATATTGCTCAGATAAACAAATTAACCAGTTTCATCAATACTTTATAGATAAAGATTAATATAGGTAACGAGCTAAAATATGACGACTCACGTAGCAAAATGCCACATGACGCCGGACATAGGGAGATTGCCAGCTCATCTTAAGCACTTCGTGCTCAGGTGTGCTAAAATGTAATGCATTTTTTCCATATACTAGTATATGTTACGACTGAAAGTTTATCCAATGTAAAATAACAAGTAGACAAAACATATTAATGTGATCATTGTAAACTTGTTATTATAACTAAAGTTGTAATGAACGCTAGAGGTAATATTACAATAAAGCCATGTTAATAGCATGTACACTTTTGTAAATACTCTCACAGGTTGTAATACAGTATTTCAAATTAAAAGGCAGTTGCATAACACACATAATGCTAAAATGCATCGACTCAATTGTTTATTCTTAAAGCGTGCTTTGAATGGTCAGAATTCTTGCAGAATTAACTACTGTATATATTAATTTACAATTTATATATGATATTGTATCATTTAAACTATATTTTGCAAATTGTGTAAATAATATTGTTTTTATGATCCTATAATACAATTTTTTCTTCTGGTTGTACAGCTGAGTTTCCATGTGTATTTGTCAGAAGACAACGCTATGAACAATTTTGATAACTTTAAATACCATAAAAAACAAACGCTGTTAGTTGTGTGTAAAATGTGCTTGTAAAATGTAAAATAGTATGTTCCTTTTCCCCATTAACCTCTAAGATCTGAACAGAGAGTTGGCAGATATTAACGTAACTCGCTATTAACAGTTAGACGAGGTTTTAATCGCTGACAGTAGTTTGATTTTATCTGATCGATTTATAGCCTTCCTCCTTAGACTTTTTAATGACTACCTGAGCTGCGAAATAGTACCACGTGAATAAAACATAGTATAGTGTTTATTAGTATTAGTATTATTATTATAATTATGCATAAATGAACTATTTCACCACGAGTATGGGCCATGATTCGTTCATTGATTGTTTTTAATATTTCGGATCCATTTACAATAATTCTATTTAATATTCCAATTGTATATCAATGTGTGAATTAATGTTGTTGAAGACTTGAAAGCTCTGACATACAATAGTACTAGTTTGTGTGGTGAATCGTAGTGATTTCTTGCAAAGACCAATGTTTTTGTGACAAACGCTGTTCGAAAGCAATTGAAAACCTCTACTTCATCTTCTGTAGCACTTGGGGATAATTATGTTGAAAAAGTTTCAGAAAGTCGCACGCAAAGAGAACAATAAATTCTTATATTGGTTATCGTTGATATAGGTTTCCTTAAAAAAACTCGTTGAAAAATAACTCCATTGCAAAACCTTGAAAGTATGAGCTGTAACACTTGGAAATAATTATTCTGTAACAGTCTGATTAAAATCGCATAAAGTATATAAGGAGTTGAACATATAAGCTTTCATAAACAAAGGGAAATAAATTCCGTAAAACAATCGTGAAACCTTGACAAAAGGGGCTGTAGCACTCGCATAAAGTTAATACGTAACAATTTGACAAAAAAAGCATGCACAATGTTGGAGAAGTTAGTTGTTGCACTTGTGGATAATTATTATGTTTACGTTTGACAAAAATAAAAATCAGATAACATCATACTTGAAACAATACTATGTATCTTTTAAACTAAATGTTACCTAATATTTGTTTTATCTAAACAATCCAAATATAGAATTTCTCAAGTAAATTATTGCTGGTTATTTTATATTAAAATATTTTTAACAAATAATAGCCCAGAATAAAGTCTATAACAAAACAAACTACAACAATGTAATCACAATAAATATTAACAAACACATGCAAGGAAAATAAGACATTTCACATTTGTTTCTTAAAAGGATAAGTCTGTATTGGGTGACCATAGCAAACAATTTAGTCACAGTGCAACATTATGTTATATTTTGTTATTAAGGGAAGTATTGTGATTTTTCAAATATTAAGTCCACTTTATGATATAAACATTTCACCTTTTCACTTTTTTCTCCGCATGTTATACAGAAATACAAGCAAAATCTCCTAATTTATTTGAAATAAAAAGCAGACTGTCTTTATTTATAATAGCCCAATCAAGTCGAAAGTTATTAATATCCTCCATATTTAACCACTGAGATTTTGGCTATGCACACGTCATATGTCAAAACACGGATTTTGTACGTTATAATACTTCATAATTCAATCACGTAGATGTTAAATGAAGAAATACATTTATCAAACGTATGAGTTCAAAAGCACATATAGACAACACAAGAAACCGCTAAGGAAGGGAAAATAATAAAAAAAAACATGTAAAAATATGAAATCCCTGACCCTTGTTGTTTCAAGAAGAAAATATCTAAGTTATTGACCATCTATTTCTTTATAAAACGTTCGAACATGTTACATACCGAATACTAAACCTCTTGAACATGCAGTTTCGGTTATGATTGTTTGAGTTTTCACCACTGTAAACATGAAGGGAAAACAAGTTGCCCCCGGGGTGTGGATAATTTCGACCCAGGGGCATGCTCTGAACAAACCTTGAAGAGGATCACCTTATAATGTACCTCAGTAAATGGTATATACCTTATCCTTAAGGATTCGTAGAGATTTTTAAAGTTATTCTTTAAACATAATGTGACGCACTTGGTGTGTCTAGTTTTGACCACAGGGGAACAGTAGAGGGCCACTTAACGATGTTACACTACACATATTTAAAACTCTTACATCACTTCTTTTCAATTATACTGAGCATAATAAGCATATGACAATTTTACACCATTTTATCACATTGAAAATACCAAAATCATTTTAATATATCTATGCAACATTAGCAATCATCATTCAACTGGTGATATTATATCTTCATATATTGTATACTACTTTATCCAATTTAGCAGTGTGACTCAAGGCATACTAGTTCATTCTTATGCTTTTCTTGATATGATTTGTATACCCCTGAAGAAGTCATACGACCAACTTTCACAGTTGTAATCTACATGAATAGGTAATTGGGTTTATAGCGTTCAATTTTCATTTTATTTTCTCTCTGACAAGCGTTTCTTGTTAGATTTATTTTTTATGTATTTTATTTTTTTCCAGTCACATAAACAACCAAGCAATGTAATATGGAACTTTTACACCCATTATTGCTGCTTCTTCCTGTATTTGCGCGATGATGATTTGAATTATTAACTTTATGATGCTATATTCCTAAATCTTTTTCTATAAAGAAGGAATGTAGTTGACACTTGTTCATAGTTTCATTTCATCGTTCCTCAAAAAGTTGTAGCTCTGTTGCTCTGGTCTCTTTCCTACCATTGAGTAATTAAATGGTAATTAAATTGAATGCGTTTTAATTCCCTTTTAGTTTTGTTTAATTTGAGTTACAATGATATGAGGTTAAATTTTATTTACACTTAAATGTATCATGAGTATTGCTGGGCCAAATGTGAGGTTGAGCGCTCTAAAACCGGTTTAAACCCCCAATGATTTGCATTGACCGTTCCAAGTCGGTGACCCCAGCTTTATTCATTTATGTGTTATGTATGTTGTTTTGTATTGTGCTGTTTTGTGCTGTTTTGGCAATTGGTCACTTGCCTTGCCTTAAATAAAGGACCAACTAATTGTATATTATGAGAATTCAATACTGCTCCAGCAGCTGGAGTTTCACTTCTTTATATTTGTGTCTTTATCGTCCATTGTTTTCAAACAAATCAACATAAAAATGAAAGTTTGTACATAACATATATATGTGAAGAATACATTGGTACAGACAATAAGGCAATCCAGTTACAATTTTTATATTTTCATTGAAAGAGGTCACCTAGTATTTGTGTTTGTTGTTTTCTCATGTCTTTATAAATATGCTCGATTCTAGAGCCGGCTTCAAACCGACATTCGGGTGGTATCAAATATTTGAACTCTTCATTTAAATTGAAAAAGAATTCGGGCAAAGCGTGCGTGAAAACCCCAACAACTTCTACAATACCAGCCGACGGATTCACACATGCCAAGATCGGGGAGCCCGATGCTCCATGCTCCATAAAATTATGCAGCAGAAGCTTGTGTGGAGCATCAAAATCTTTATAACCATCATCAACAACGGAGAATGATACTCCAGGCAACAAACCAAGCTTCAAAATGGCTTTATTTTTCTCGACCAACTTTTTCAAATCTTTAATTTGATGCGAGTCACTGTACACAACTGGGCATCTATACTCTAATGATTTATCGGATTTTCTAGGATGCCCGTACCCAATCACTGACACAGAATCTGCATCGGCTGGTACAAAAGTTTCCTTTCTAAGAATAAGTTTGTTTGGCAAGGAACCATGTATATTTGACAGCTCAACAATTGCGACATCAAATTTGTCGTTTTGATAATGAATTTTAGGTGTTAAAAAGTACTTAGTAGCAGAAGGATCAAACGGCGAATTACTGAATATGATGTAGGCATTTGACAAATTCTGGATCATCCGTTCACGGCGTCGTCTTGGATCTGAAACATATATCACGATGGCCCTATTTCGCTTATCTATGCCTTGTTGTTTCACCGAAGAGTTTCTTTACATACACATAAGGAAAACAAGTTACCTTAATGCGCGGTTAAATTGGTACCAAGGGGCATGATTCGAACAAACTAGGTAGATTACCGGAATAAAATGTAAGTTAATACCAACGCTCAAGGCCTTGCGATTTTATATACATGTATGGAAAAACAAGTTATCACCAGGGCGATGCTTATTTTTACTCCAGTACATGCAAATCATGCATTTAAGCACACTTGATAGAAGACCACAATATAAATGTTGACATTACAAAAAACCAAACCTCTAGGCTTTATGATCGCAAATGATATATTTGTAAGGTTCTACTACTACATACATATAAGGAAAACAGGTTCGCCAAAGGCCGGGCTAAATTTGGCCCGAGGGGAATGATTTTAACAAACTTGGAAGAGAAGCACTATATTACTAAAAATACCAAAACCTCTAAGCCTTGCGGTACCAGAGAATATTTTTTAAAGTTTTCACTTCACACATTTATCTACACACATGAAGAAAACATGTTATCTACAGGGCGAAGCCAAATTTAAAGGGACTGTCAACCGCAATTGACGAAAAAAGAACAGTTTTAAAATACCGTATTTTTTTACAATAATTAGTTTATGTTGATTAAAATATCACGACTGATATATCACATTACTTGAAAAAGGTTCATATTTTCAATATATTCGGTAATAATATTTCGCAATGTGAAATCGAAAGTACATCGCGAAAATAGGTGACATAACGATATACACACTATAAATAACGCAAGTAGATTGATCATTTTATATATAAAATATATACAATTCACTACGCATGCACAATTTGCATTCCTGTGTTTACCACGTGACGATGATGATCAATCTACTTGCATTATTTATAGTTAACTGGTAATTACCTGGTAGACATACCCAGTAAAATTTATTACCGAATATACTGAAAATATGAAAACGTAACAACTTTTTTCAAGTAATGTTATTACCAATCGTGATATTTTAATCAATATAAACTAATAGTTGTAAAAAAAATACAGTATTTTAGAACTTTTCTTTTTTCGTCAATCGCGGTTGACAGTCCCTTTAACCCCAGCTAAATAATTTTAACTAAGATTGTAGGCTAAGACAAAACGAAGTTACAAACTAAATATTAAACCTCTGTGTGATGCAGTTTCAGTGGAGATCATAAAAGTTTTCATTTTCAAAACCACCTTTTCGCCGCGTGATATAATTTATCAATTAAATGTAACCATTTCAACACACCGATGGGCAACTGATAACGGTTTATTAATATTTCAAATGGTGCTCAGGTAAGCGAAGAATATATGATTTTACCTATTATGTCCGATATAATGTGCCAAGCCGTTGCTATGTACTCTGTACCGATCCTAAATCCTGTGCCAACCACATGCCCAGAGTACATAATTGCTCCTACTGAGTCCATTATTTCCCGATATATATCGAGCATATTCTGTGTCAGACTGTCATCATACTTTTTCTGAAATATAAAATAATCCGGTATATTGTGTTGAAATATGTTTTACTTATTCAAAAAGATATAAATCGGCCACACTACTTGTCGTTTAATTGAAGAGTTTCTAATATTAGTCAATAATTTAATCACTTTGCATTAGTACATTATCTTTTCTAATTGCTACATTTACCGCCTGCTAAATAATAAAAATGTATTCATTATACACCCTTTTAAGATGTATAAACAGACAAACTATATAGAAGTTATTTTAGCTAACAGATTGAAAGCATTTACATGTGCCCGTTGATTAGCCAACACATGAGAATTAAGACGTATGCACCGATATATACAATAACTGCAACCAATCCCCTATACTTTGTCTAATTATACGACACTAATACACTTAAATTGTACTTAAACAAGTGGTTGAGAACTGAGAAAACATAGAGTAGTGTAACGTGTGTTTTAATCAATAATCAATAATTTATTTTTGGCATTAAAACAATATAATTATGATACATGTAAAGAGTTGCAATATTGAACTTGCAAATACATCCTTATTATGTAATCGGGCGATTTACATCTCTCATTATGGATGTTTCTGATAGGCATTACTTTGATCATGGGTTTGTGTAATATGATGCTAATTTCTCGAATCTTGCAAACAAAAAGAAATGCAGTGTATATTTGTAATACAATTAAATGCATCGACCCAATAAAGTTGTTATTCGTTTGCCATCGTGCTAATGCGGTCTGTGTGATTTAATTGCAATACAATCTAATAATTATTATTTACACGTGAGAGTCAGTGATTAAATATGTGCTTTGTGCAATGAACCTTCACTTCTGAACGTGGTAGTATGCAAAATACTTGTAAAGCGTTGAAAGTGAGGATTCCACGCAGTAGCCAAACACTTAAGAATGAAACGAGTTAGCCTTTCCCAGATTCAGATTTTCCAAGTTGCCGATTATTTGTATATTTGATTTCAAAATGTGAGTGGTTTTTTATATTAATTTCCCAATAATATGTTGGAATTTTGCTATGGGTTTGTGGGGATAAGAATATAAAATACAATATGTCCGGTCTTTTTTATGAAATCATATAGCAATTTAGAAGAGTTATTTTAACATTTGCTTTGTTATATTCACCAGACAGTTGGGTTATGATACAAAACAAGTTTCTTGAGTATTAATTGTTTATGTATTTTTATCAGCAATAACATTACTTTTTACAATTATATTTTAATACATCGGCAGTAGGTCCCGCATAATCCTCTCCGATATTTTCACACATTATATTGATATCAATGAATTTCATGGTCTATGTTTATTTATACGTATATTAAGTTTCACATAAGTATCTGAACTATTTGAGCAATTGCAGTTTTGACGGCAAGGTTATGTATGATTTGTGCAATTTGTTTAGCGTTCCACTTTCTGACGTGTCATACCATACATACTTACTCTGGGACATGTGGTATCAGTGATTTGTTTTAGTTTATTATGTAGAAGTCTTTTCAAGTGACTCCTAACTTATGGTCATTTTTTTCCATAGAGACACGATTTAAACAAACTGTGTAGAGGACATTTATTTGATGTTTAAAACAAAATATCAAAGCTCTTGTATTTTCGGTTTGTTATGAATATCATTTAAATATATAAACATCATCTGACCATGGATCTTGACCAGCTTTAATCCAAAGGACATTATTTGCATTCGCTTAATTGAGGACCACTTTATGTTACAAACCAAAAACTGTAACATCAAAATTATTCGTGGGACATTCATTTTCTTGCTATTGTGGGTAGACCGGTCCACGAATTAAACATTCAAGAATTACGCACAAAATGTACATGTTGAAATCCAAATAACATGAAAGGCCGTGTTCGCAATCCAGATAAAGTGGGATAATACAAACAAGGGATAACTGTACATTCTATGTAACACTTAACACTTGCTGTAAAACGCCCATGCGCAATATAAATTTAAATGGCGCCGGTTAAGGTAAGATTATCGTCAGTACGGACATGGTGTTAAGCAATTCAGACTATGCAAATGAAAAAAAAAGGAAGCAAATGAGACTAATTGGACGTTTGAATTGGAAATTTCGTCGCTCGAAAACGGCCATCCAGTCCCGCTTATCCGTTTAATATTAATTAAGATGGACTAGTTAATTGGCATTCACTAGAAATTACCAGTTACTATCCATCCATAACAATGAACTAGTAAATTGACATAATTGACATATTATTTACCTCCTGCACGTAACTGCCTTTTCCAACACAAATTTATGAGTTGTTACAAACACATTGGTAAATGACCGACGCAAAATCTTTTTTAACCACAAAATTTCAACCCGCGAAATGCTTATTATGTTACAGCTATATACATCTAACCATTGATTTTTCAGCTATCTTTTATATTATATTTTTAATTTTGGTGACTCAATACGAAGTTGCCTTGAACTTTTTGAACATCCAAAGAGTGTCAACCATGGATCATTTCTGTGAAGAATCGTGAAAATATTCCCAGCAGTTAAGAAAGATATTTTGTTCAATGCAAAGTGTTTGTAGGAATTGTGACCTTAACATTGCAAAGAGCTTGTGCTCCATTAACTGTCTGGTCATAGGGAATACTAATCTTAATTTGCATGTTTTGGGGTTACTTTTGACAACAGCGGCATACTTGAAACAATTTACGATCATAAAACAATCTTACCAATCAATATTTACACTTCTGTACACCATTAATTTAGAGTTTTTTAGTTTGATTGCTATATTAGTCAATGCAATTATTATATTTGGGCGTGATCAGTTTTGACTCCAGATGCATGATCAAATCTCGTACCTTATTGTCTTAAAGAAGATAAGTACTTTTATTATGCTATATGTTCATCATAAAATAGGACCCCTGGGAATGGTCAGTTTTGATTCCACGGGAATGATATTAATTTAACTTTGCAGATGACTTCTACATCAGACTTCATTACACAAATACAAGTCATGTGCTTTGCGGTTTGAACAGAGCTTAAAAAAGATTTTACTATCTAAAATTGGTGAAGACAACGGTTGACCCCTGAGGTAATATTTGAAAAAAACTTTGAAGAATATATATAGATTATGCAATTTATTGAATATGAAAGCTATGGGCGTTTAGGTTTTAAAGCACATGGACATTATTTTGAACACTCTTTATAGCGGACATCTAAATGATGCTACATATCAAATATGATAGACCAGGGCGTTGCGCATTAAGACAAAAATAATAACTTGAACAAACTTCTATGGAGACTTCTTGATAAGAACACATACCAAACTTAAAAGCCATTGACCGGCGGTTTAAGAATAGATGGTTTTTAAGGTCTTCCATATAAAAAAAAATGTTGAACTGGTTAACCCCGGGACAGTTTAGAACCCATGGGCATTATTTCATACCTCTGTGTACATGACCTATTAAAATGGTTAAAGTTCAGTGGATTATTTTCCTGTATATAACTCTATGTTAGACGGATGACCCCTTAGTCGTGGCCAGTTTTATAGCCAAAGGAATAACTTAAAAAATAACTTAGAAGAGGACCTCCTGATTATGCTATATTAGTATTGCAGTAAAAGCCCGTCCCTTTCAGACAAGTAGGCATTTCTTATATGCATGTAAGTTAATGTCAAACTAAGAGACCCAATCGCAAGGTCAATTTGGACCACATAGGCATTATTTGAACAAACTTTGCATAGGACTTCTTAAAGATGCCACATACCAAACATGAAAGGCTTGAACTTTGCGGTTTCAGATAAGAAGGTTTTTTTAAGTTATGTTTTCCGATACAAATATATGTAAAACTGGTTCCGCCAGGGATCGGCATGTTTAGACTCCATGGACATACTTTGAACAAACTGTGTAAGTGGCCACAATACAATGCAATACACGAAATATTGAACCTCTAGGCTATGATATTTTGTTTCAGAGGAGATTGTTGAACTTTTCATTGTTAAAACACTTGTTGTGCATCAATCATCTAACAAATCGACGAACCGGATCGATAACAGCAATTTAACAAGAACATCTATATGAATATTCCTCAAATCCTGTCCTGTGGTTCAGAAGAAGCTCTCACGCAAGTAGGAACTATCGAATAGACAACATAAATCAAAAGAAACAAAAAGGTGACCATAAGCCCGTCGTGATAAGATGAGCTTAAATTTAAAGAATCAACTAAAATGCATGATTTTTATTGTTACTGTGACATGTTGTCTTGAAGCATGGAATTGTACTTGGAAATAATTTTAAATGCTCCTTGACATGTAAAAGTACAACGAAAATTCATGAATTGGACTTTGAACTGAGACCTTAATCTTTTACTGAGGAGCATGTAAATTTTACTTGACTTATGGAAAATATTAATATGAAGTAACATTGAATTCCACACAGGCATGCCAAAATTACTCAGCAAAAACTAATGGTCTAGTAAGAACGGAGGTCCATGGTGCACGATTTAAGGCCGTTCTTCAATATACTGATGATGTTCTACATTGTCGTGTGTAAAAGAACAATTGAGCTCCCAAGAAATGTTTTATGCCCACGAGATGTAACTCTTAGATGGCCGCCAAGATGGCCGACCGAAAACATAGAAAATACCGTTTTTTTGCAAATGACACAAACAACATATATTTTAATAATTTTGGTAAGATTTTTAATTTAAGCAAGTGAAAACATATTATTCTTATTATAGAAATATGTTTTTTGGTGAAATATTAAACAAGTTATGAAAAAATGACTATATCAATGAAAAATGTGTACAAATAAAAATGTTTGTTTGTGCTTATGACATATTGCAAAGTGTACCTGAAAAAAAGAGTTTATATATAATTATCATCCTAACTACATTTATACATACCTATGGGACTATGGAATATACATATAAAGTAGTTCATATGAATATGATCAATAATTGTGTTATATAAGACAAGAAAGTTGGTATTTTAACTTGTTATGTTTATGTATTTGAATCATTTTGATACTTTTAAGTGCATGCACATTGTTTTTAACAAAAATACATTTCTCTTAACTATAAAAGTACAGATATAAGAAAACATAAAAAAAACAGAGGCTCAGGCTGCATAATTTGAAGGTTTTATTTAAATAATATGTTGATGATAATCTACATTGTCTGAGGAAAAATAATATTTTTGCTCCCAATCCGAATCAAAAATGGCCACCAAGGTGGCCTATCATAAATCAAGCAAATACTGTGTTTTCACAAATGGCATAAACATAATATAATTTCCACAGTTTTGGTAAGCTTTTAATTTAAGCAATTTATAAAATACTATTTTTGAAAACAAATTAGCTTTAAGATTAAATATAATAAATTGAACACAAAAAAAATGACTACACACAATTAGTTTTTTTGCCAAAAATATATTTCAATTTCTACATAAAAAGCAATTAGGNTTTTTTTTTAAATGCTGTTTTCCCCCAAATTTACCGGTACCATTCCCTTGAAGTTTGTGAGGCGATATCCTACATTTCTCTGTTCCCTGTGCAGGGGATGGTTGCTAAAAAAACGGCCATTTTAACATCCGTTGATTGTTCCATCAAGGTATTAATGCGACTAAATTGTTAACCCATCAAAACATGTTAATTGCTAGCATATTGTTTTCTGGAATAATTAGAAAATCTTTGAAAATAGCATTGCTTTAAATTTGTGTGTTTGTTGGGACTGAAGTTTATCTTTACAGACGTTTATCTTATTTGGCCGTTTAAGTTTTGAATAATCGTTGCCTGTCTAGCTGATCACACGCAACAATGGTGTGCACGAACTTATTATGATTACTTAGACAGCAGTTGATCAAAGGCGCCGCTTCTATTTGGCGATGTATTAATACACAAGCCAATTATACTTCCAAAGGTCTCTAAATTTGGGATTTTTTATATTATTCATAAATCAATGAGATGAGTACAGTGCTTTTGTGAATTTTTCAACGTATGGCACCTTATTTGTAAAATCTGACAATGTAATGTGATTCAGCAAAGATTCATCTATCCTTTAAGTGCACAGAAATATGATATTGCAACCTACCTATTACATAAAAATATACAATTTGTAGCGTCAACGAAAAATGTGGTTTGTGGTCGATCTACTCGATATGTTTGCATATTCTTCCAGAAGACTAGCCCGTGTTATGGATGTGGCACTTATAACCACAGGTGGCACCTATGTCTAATTTGTCTGTGGTAAATTTACATGTTTTATATCATCCTACTTATTCAACTTTTTATTTCTACATAATTTTCAATTCAGTGGTATTGTGTGTGTGTGTGTTTTCAAATCTGTTTGTTAAGCCGATTATGTTGTTGACATACAGGTATTCCGAACAATGTGTTTTACCAATACTGCCTAGATTGATCATATCTTTATTCTTTATAATAGATACAAATGACAACAGTGAACAATGTTTGGCGTCTTCGTTCGAACAGGTGTTTATTGAAATATATGCATAAACAAGACAATCATTTTCAAATATGCCTATATATCAGTTAAAAATTGAAACATGAGCCTATCCTAATATACAGTCATGACAGTTTTCCTTGTATCAGACGTTTTATAAATACGTTAAACAAATAACTAGTGTTCTGATTGTCTAGCTGTCTCACATTAATATTTTGATGGAACAATTTTTTTTAAGTCGTTACCACGCTCTAGCTATGATGTTCCCGCGACTAACTAACTAATTTTAATGAGCAAGATATCTTGATCACACAACTTAAAAAGCCGTAAAAACGATATACTGAGGCAGGCTTATAACGTAAATAATACAAAAACACATGCTTATGTGTCTTCTGTGCCGGTGTACAAGATGATCTAAAAAACGCCTACTTTATCGGCATAGTAAATTGTAAGTTGTGCGTTACCTTTCATTATCATCAAAGCTTTTTGAAAATAGACTATAGGTATATCATAAGGTTTTTGCATGAGTTTAATAGTAATTTTAGGGCAAATCTGCTCTTAACCACCCCACCCTCAACACTGAAACCCACCAAATATATGATAACTGTGCTTTAATATGTAATATTGGTCTTGATTGAAAGAATTAAGTTTGTTTTGCAATGTTGTTTTGTACCAATTACTCAATTATGATTCGTTAATCTAGCCATTTCGTAAAATTACAGTTTAAGTAAGGTATGAAAATCATCGTGTCAGAGAGAAGTAACATGTTTTTGTCATAAACAGTCTTATTTAAGAAAAGATGCATAACATATTTTCAAAATGTTCGTGATTCAGTTATTGGGTGTATGGGGTATTACAAGTTTCAGACATATATTAAACAGTCGTTTTTGGCCTGGGGCATAGCCCCAATGCCATAGTAATGATATCAATTTCTGAGCCTATCCGAATTGGCTGGCTGCAAAAAACCAAATTCCCAGAAGTCCGATTTACCACTTAATTCATACGCAATACAAGAAGTTCTTCGCAGATCTCAATAACCCGCCTTGTAAATACAGAACATCACTATATAACATGACAGTGTCATAAAAAGTGTAACAAAATATCATTGAAGAAAAATTGCTAAGCATTAGCTACGACATAGTTTTTATTGTTTACATATTCATGCGAGTATAAGTTCCTCGCTTGACGGTCTAGGCCGAAAAGATACGAGTGTTTACGGAGACAGTAAGAAGAATTTTTTCTGAGACATGTTTTGAAGACATTATATTTGGTATTTATAAACATATTTTAAATATAGTTATTTTATTTTACGTTAACAAGACATTTCAGAAAAAGACAATGAAAAACAAACAATATTCACGATCATTCTCGGAAATAGACGAAGTAACCCGATATGATATTTCACTTCGCAGATCGAGCGCGCAAATCGAGCGCGAAAAGTTCATCGTGAGACAAAGTACACAATCTGTACACCGTTCTTTATCAGGGTAAGTGGATTTCTTATTGTATACACATAACAAAGGAAGTATGAGCGATTTCCTGATCTGTTAATTATAGCCCAAGTCTCACTGTTGCCGTTAGATACCCGGTCCATCCGGGTTTGCTAACGCCGGTCGACCGGCGAGAACCGGGATGATTCGTAGAATTTTTTTTAACGCGGTCACACTATTTCCCGGTGCCGCCCCGGTTGAAGCCGGTCAACATCCCGACAGAGTCCCGGTCAACCCCGGACTAGCTACGGTTTATCGCGGTAAAGCCCCTGCAGAGCCCCGGTTGTCGCCGGTAATGCCCAGGTGGATTCCCGGTGAAAGCCGGCAGCGTCCCGGTATACCGTAACTCCACCGGCACTCACCGGGGCTATACCGGCATCAGATCACGGCAGAGCTACGGCAACGCCCCTGTTTAACCCCGGTCGTCGCCGGTAATACCCAGGCGGAGCCCCGGTGAATGCCGGTGGCGTCCCGGCAGAGCGCCGGTTTACCGATGTACCGTAGCTATACCGGGACTCTGCCGGCATTCACCGGGGCTCCACCGGGGCAAAACAGGCGACAACCGGGCGTTGCCGTAGCTCTGCCGGGGTCTGTATGGGCCCCGGTGGATCTACGGTGCCGTCCCGGTTGTTCCCGGTGCCATCCCAGTTGATGCCGGTGCCGCGCCGGTCCTTCCCGGTGACTCCCGTTTCATCCCGGAGGTATAAAACATTTTGACACTTTCCCGGTGGAGCCCCGGTTGTTCCCGGTCGTCCCCGGATCATCTCGGTCGAGCCCCGGTTCATCCCGGTAGAGCCCCGGTTCATCCCGGTAAATCCCGGATCACGCACCGAGGCTGCTGCGGCATCATAGGGAGACTGGGCCTTATGTAATAGAAAGCTGTTTTAGGCTATTGAAAGTGATTTATTTGACGCCAACAATAACAGTTTTTTTCGGCCATGTTGTTGTTGTGATATATCTTAACCGCCTATGTAGACGAACCTTTACCAAATCTGTAGAGTTGAACAAAAGGTTATCATTCCCACTACCAGTATCGTGTAGTCCTCCACCGTCTATGTACACTGTGGTATATACACAAATATTGTCTTTTCTTACAGTCTCTGAGTTTCTGCACTCAACCGCTACGGTCAATCCGTATAAAATCGGACCAAGGGAGAAATACGGACAATACATCCTAAATGCATTTTACGTCACACTAAATCTAGCCCCAGGCCTTCAGCGCCTACAGCGCTTTGATTATTCATGATGCTGACTTTGTTTGACAGAGAGGGGCATTGTTTATTTATACTCGCTTATTCAAATGGCAAGTTTGTATGGTCTGTATAACTATGAATTAAATCATTTTCGTTTTTTGTTTTTAGCATCACCTCCTTTGCACTGGCTCCCGCTCTTTTTGGAAAATGCAAACATATCAGTAATAAACCAATGTCTAAGTTGATTCTACAATTTTAATGTTTTGAAAGTAACTGCTTGATGTCATAACTGATATAATTGGGTGGATCGTTTCCTTCACATAGGTCAAAACGTGACCCGCTGCTTCGAAGTTCATCATTACATATAAAGGTCCGCAAGATTTCACCTGTGTTGCGATTCTTTGGTTAAATTTTAACGACAGCATTTCATAACCTAAAATACTGCTCACATTTCCAAATTGAAGGTGATTGTATGCTTTGTAAATTATTGGATAAATACATATTCGTAGAGTCGCATTCAATTGCCTAACTTCAAATGTAAGACAAAGTCTTTAAAACATTTTTTAAACATAATCACTTTCAAGAGTTTGCAACATTTTTAACAACTTCCATTCACTGTCTTGCAAACAGAGATTAAATAAATATTTAAAAAAAAATCCAAGTTTTTCGAAATATGATTGAAGCCTTTGACCGACCCTTTAGACCTATAATTGCCCCTGTGGTAAATAAGAATCTGTGTTACAAGGACACGTTTAAATGCGCTCGATGAACCGTGCATGTAAGACGCTAACACCATGTTTTGAACATGGCACGATGACCGCTTTTCACTCACGAAGCATAAAAATATAGGGTTCGACATATTAATGAAAACAAACATCTATTTTTATGTCTCACAACTTTCGTTAAAGGTTTATATATATTGTCGCTAAGTGTTGTTCTACATTTAAAGATACAGTGTTAATCGCTTGCTAAGCATAATTATAATGTTCGTTCGGATTTGAATGTAAAACTTGTGTTTCTTCTTAATATTTCTAAATAAGAGATACATAATAGCTTCACATTCAACTCTAGCACTTCATGTCTGTTTACAATATATCAATATTTTTCTCTTTGATACATTTTGTTAGTGAATTTATTTAGTTGAAGTTATGGAACCGACTCCGTGTCCACAAATTATTTAGCCTCAGGCGCGGAAGGACGTCGTTAACTTCAAATACACACGCACGTACAAACTGTTTTGGGTGCTCAACTCAATAATCTTTAATCTACTTACTTGATTGACTGCAATATGTTTTTCATAAACACATAGAAAGGAAAGTATACGTTACAATAACAATACAGAAACTTCATAATTTAGTAAAGACTAAGAGTTTGTCTCGGAATTGTGTATTATGCGGCGCAACAGTTTTAGTATACAGCATCGACATTTAACCCTCATCCATCCAAAAAAATAAAAAATAAATACATACAAACATAAAAACACATCTTAAGCAGTTTGTTTTGTAAAAATAACAATGTTTGTTTCGAAACAGGTATGTTTTATTTCTAAAATAAAAGGGATATCTTACAACAGTGTGTGTTAATTGAGGGATTTTAATGCGTAAGCTAAGTGCATACAATTATATGATCATCTTTTCCTATTTGTATTATCAATACTGTTATGAGTTAGTGGAATTCGATTCTAATAGCATGCAATTTACATGCATTAATCGGTACGAAAACATATGTGTCCGTGAACATAACAAGTTTAAAAAGGATTAATTATATTTAAATATATTCAACAGGCACATGATGCATTTTTATTCAGATTGTCATTTGACCTATCCACTTTTCTTTTCTTGTTTATAATAATCATGGATGATTTTAACATACAATAATATACCATTGTATTCCTAAGTCTCCTTGTGCTTTATATATGTAGTTGACATGGTAATTGCACCCAAACAGCTTTTCAGGTAAAAATTGAAACATGACCTATGCACAAACAACCATTTTTGTACCGATTTAACGGGTATTTAATAATTGTTTCATTACATGCATTATATTTCATCAGAACAATTAATTGTTGTTTTTTAATAATAATATGTTATACATTTCTTAAATTAAAAAGAAAGCCAAAATGGTCGAAACTAGATGTTGTTTATGCAATTTGTGAAAACACGGTATTTTATAGATTAATGGGCAGCCATCTTGGAAGCAATCTTGGCTTTAAAGTTCACGTGCCGCGATTTTAAAACCCCGTATAACCCCTTCCTTTCATTTATCGAATTTAGTGCATATACAAACTATTCGCACATCACTTCAATTCAATAACGGTGTTATTAGCGAGACTAATAAGACAAAGTCGCGATTTTTTTCACACATTCCGATCTTCTCGCCATTTTCATTCAAACCGGAAGTGACGTCATTTTCTCCCATTGTTAATGCTCTAAATAACGAACCGGCGTTATATGGCTTCGGATGTATTATCTCTCGCAACTTTAATTAGAAAAATTGATGAAAATGAAAGAGGAAAGGGATTTTGATGAGTATTCCGTTCAACCGTACATATATGTGCCAGAATTTAGTGACAATTAAGTCAGATTTTTCTGATTCTGACTCGGACAGCGAGGAAAATGTTTCCAATGCTCAAGACGACCATCGTGTTGGGAATATAGATTGGTAAATATATAATTTACAGTACAAGCTTGTTGAATATGACTAGGTTGTATGATTAATAATTAAAAATTAGAATGGATACTTGCACCAGTTTGATTAGGATGGAATGTAAATATTTCTAATTACATGACTTTAAATTTAAAACACTGTTTCTATTAAAAATTAAACTAGTTTCAGTGAGAAAATTTGTATTAATTTATTGATAAATACAACTTCCTTTATAATCACATGATAAAATCAAAACAAGAGCATGGTGTAGGTCCAAGTGGGCAGAGTGGGACAATAGTGGGACATGGAACTGCACCCCTTGGTTAGCTAACCTGGAACACTGATCTGATAGTAATACATTTTATTATTGTTTGTAGATATAATTGGGCTTGGGCTAATATCTTATCTGAAACCATACTGTGTCTGCAATAATCAACCTGTGATATATCCACAGATAAGGCACATTTAAACAGCCAAAGAGCCATAAACTCCATGACAATTATGGCAGGTCTGTATGGAATAATACACAACATTGGTAACTGGTGTAACTTTGAATGGTAGCCATGGAAATTCTTGAAATTTAAGAAACTAAGAAATCAATCATGCGCTTTATGGTCTTGAATTGAATCAGAGAATATTATTTCAGAGAAATGCCAAGCTGTCCATTGTTTATGAAAACAATAAATTGCACTAATAGTTACAATCCATGCATAAAACCCTTCTCAATTTACATTTCTATCTGAATATTTCAATATAACATAATGAATGGTGTTAGTAAATAATATTTATATTTTAACTAATATTATTCCAATTCCCTTTTACAATGTCTTTAAATAATCTGTGTAATAGACAGTCATTTATCTGAGTTAAATATCAGTATAAGAAAGATTACATAATATTTTTTCACCCACTCTTTGATTCTCTCATACTTTCTTAAGTTATGGATTTATTATTGAAACAAGTCCAAATATTATTTTTGATACTTCCAATATTTTTGTTAGTTAGCTGTAGCCTTATTTATTTATCAAATGGAATGCATGCGTCATTTCTATAGCTGTTCCACTGATTAACCTATTTCTCCTTAATAATGAGAGAAGGATTTTAATTCATTGTTTGTTACAAGCAATTAATGCATACATGCGTATTATTAATAATCCATTTCGTACGAGTAACATCTTCCTTGGCAAAACCGAAAAGTCCATTGTTTCTCTTTTCCGGACGTTCTTTGCACCCGGAAGCAACACACTGAACCATGTCGACTAACGATTGCCATGCAAAAAACACACAGTAAAAGCACACATTTTCAATTAAACTTGTCTAAAAGAACTATATTAACATAACACGATATTGAGTGTCAAAGTTGACGTAAAGCGCGAAGTGTTCACGCTTCGATCCATAATAACAATGGACAAGTTTCCGTGCCATACGCTTTGTGTAAAAACGTCACAACCAAAATAGGTGGCGGAAATACACGAGCGGTTTACGGAAAACAAGATCATCGTTTTTTAGTATCATAATATTTTTCGCCATCGCTGTTCATGATTCCAATCGTTTTAGAATATACATATTTATAGAAAAAGCATGTTTCGTTATAAAATCGGCATTGGACCTTAAACACCATGTGATCAATAAGTTTCGTTGGAACAAAATAAATCCTTTACCCAAGAAAGTGTAGATTACCGTCAGCATTTTCAAATAAAATCTTAGAAATCATACAGCGTAAGCCCCTGATTTAAAAAGAGCTCAATGTGAGAGAGTTGTATACCATTTGTTGATTTATGATTTGTTTATCTTTACTTTAACAATTCTAATGAAGGAAAATGTATTTTGTGTCTAAAAACATGTGCATGCACCTAAAGGTATCAAAATGATCCAAATACATAAGCTTAACAAGTTACAAGACTAATATATCTAAAAAAAATATTAATATGCATATTAGGCATTTTTTCTTTATATTTGTAATTAGCCCCATCCACTTTTCTTTTCTTATATATCACTGTTATTTATCATATTCACATGAACTTTTATATATTTATATTCCAAAGTCCCAGAGGTGTGTATAAATGTAGTTAGGATGATAATTGTATCTAAACTCTTTTTCAGGTACCAATTGAAACACGTCATTAGCATAAAAAAAATAATATGTTTTTGTACCATTTTTCATTGATATAGTTTTTTTTCATACAATATTTAATATTGCACCAAAAAACATATTTGCTTAATAAAAATAATATATTCTCAATTGTTTCAATGCAAAAGCTAACCAAAATCATCGACAATATATGTTGTTTATGTCATTTGCGTAAAAACGGTATTTTCTATGTTTTTGATCGGCCATCTTGGTGGCTGTCTTGGATTTA
Source organism: Dreissena rostriformis (assembly GCA_007657795.1). Lineage (NCBI taxonomy): Eukaryota > Metazoa > Mollusca > Bivalvia > Myida > Dreissenidae > Dreissena > Dreissena rostriformis. Next base: position 12,721 of record VMBQ01006199.1, on the reverse strand, counting down.
GACCCCGTTGGCATAACATTTTTATTTGGAACAAACATTTTCTTTAACCCAAGACAATGTAGAACATCGTCAGCATATTAAAAAGAAGGTTCCAATCATGCACCGTTGACTAGACTATAAGTCCGCATCAAGTGTCCAAAACCCTACCGAAGAGGAACGGTACAACTATTATATTTCGGGGAATAACAAATTACTCAAATAGAACAAGACTCACACTGTTGGTTCGAGAACTTGTGGACCACTTATTATCAGTTATTAATACCTTCAGGTTTCCAGAATTCTGTTGTTTTGAAGAGTCCGGCGAGGAACCTTAAACACAGATTTAACAAGCATGATGAACTTCAATTTTCACTCGCAGCTTTTATTTGTAAAAAAGGGTATACATTTAATAAACATTTAGTTTTATATAGGTAAAATGCAATATTAAAACTAAAGAAGAGACCCCAAATGACCCTAGGTCACTCATCTACATATATAAAAAAATGCAAATCCTCCCGATTCAACGCATTACACAATTTACCACAAGAATATTGATTCAAAAAAAAAGCTTACCACAGTATTGATGATTATTCACCGTCGCGAGTACTATGCAGCAAATTGTAAACGTTAGTATGAAATATTTGTCCCAGAGGAATGGGCTGTTTCGACCAAACAGAAATGTTGTAGAAAACCACAACTAAATATTTAACCTTTAGGTCATGTGTTTTCAAGGGAAAATATGCCACAAGTAATTTTGCTATGTTATGAATGCACCACCTCTTACTCCCCCCTCCCCCCAACAGAAATGACTTTTAAAAGATGTCTTTCACCTACAGGGGCTAGGTACATGAAATTATATAGCTATAACAGTCCGGTAGAGTATTGTTAATACCAAGTATAACGATCGAATTTATAGACTTTATATTGTGATATAAATACTATTTTATTATTGGAAATTTCACACTCGTCAGGTGGTTAGCGTGTTGCGATGGTATAATTAGCAAAACATCATTTTGAATAAAAAATTATCAAATAATAACGAAAAATAAACTTCCCTGAAGCAAAACAAATCACTATCAAATATATATATATAACAAGGTATTCAACTCAGACAGGGTGCATCGCTTTGAACAGCCGTTACTATATATGTCCAGGTACTTTTTTCCCAAAATGGTAAAAACAAAGGCCTGCATAAAGTCTTTTGACTTCAGCTTTAAAAATCTTCTGAACTATTTGTATCTAAACAAGCAATAACCGCTTACCCAGCAATTTTCTGAAAGGTTTAGTTAATTTTTTTCCCCATTTGTTTTTTTTCTGTGAATACTCTTCGTCGGAGTTCTCAGCGGCTTCAACTGAAACCAACGACTTAACTGTGAGATTACATTACGAGAGCAAGATCGTTAGAAAAACAATCAACACATTACTTTCCGTCATCACGTACACCAAAACGCTGTCGGAAGATTTATATCAATCCAAATTAAGTGGTCTTAAAATCGAATAAAACAAGAGTATGAACAAATAACGACTTAAAGATCAGCAAAAAAAAAGATCTTTACTAGCCAAGCTCCCCAGGCCAGATGTGTTAAACTTACAAAAACAATAAAGAATTATATATTATTCAAAAGTTTATATATTAACTTAGAAGGAAAAATGCAATGTCACTTGATGGCCATCTTTTTCATTTAAACAAGTTGCCAACAAGGTCAAGATATAATTCGAACAAACGTTTTGAACAAGTTGTATGCTGATTAGACCAAATATGTGATTTATCTAGCGTTAAAAAGTTTAACTTTAGCAATATTATAAAACCTGGTGACCATGGTTTTCAACAAACTGAACATTAACCAAACTCAGCGGAACTAGCAAGATAGGACTATATTGAATTTCAATTGACACGTTTGAGGAGAAGAAGCAAAACGAAGAGCCCTTACATGTATATACAATTCAGGCAAATACTGGCTATTTGTTAATGATAATAATTAGATACATGTATTGATAATAAATAATAAATTAATAACAAATAATGTTATATTCAAACATCTAAGGTTATAACCGGTCCAATAGTTTAATGTCGAATGGTACTTATGTTACAAAACTGTTGCTTTTGAATTTTAATTGTATGTATGAAAAAAGTAGTAATTAAACAATGTTTTCTTCCACGTATTTAATTTTTTTAACGTGATGATTTTTTAACCTACATTTACAATAGTCAAATTATTATGAATTTCATCAAAACGAATTTTTATTCCACAGAAAAATATAGAAAACCTTTAAAATATATATCTATAGCTATTTCATATTTTGGAATTTCGGCCACCAATATTAAACAACAAAACACTATTTAATGAATATTAAATTTTCTTTTACACCAGCAACCCTGCCACAGTTTATTTCCGAATCAGAAAACAAAATGCTAACAATAATAACAAAAGGGGAATCCTTAAATTTACCTTTGGAGGTAATTTTCATCCGCTGACATAGCCATTAAAACTAACATATATGTATACGTAAAAAATGGGTTATTTGTACTTGTAAATTAGATTGATAAAACAATAAAGTGATGATTTCAACGTTTTTTTACCAGCCATTTGATATAAAGCCCACACACCCATAAATTGACAACCATTCCTAAGAAAATTAAGTTCAACAACAACAAATTACTGATAACAATCCAACAAGACCCAAGTATAACTTATATAGAGAATAATAGGTTGGTGACGTGGATGGAGAATGGTTATCTGGCAAGTCGGAGGAATTTATCGGGTGAGCCGACTTACCATATTCCACATCATCTCCCGAGTCCACAAAATCATCTGAACCATCTACCTCATCATCCGCACAAGCTTCATCTGCAACAGAGCAGGGTTACACATGGAAAATCATGAAAACTAACTTATTTACTCTATTTTCACCTCTCTGAGCAAATATTATAATTATTAGACAAAATGAATGGAAATCAAATACATAATACAACAAGTACAATGTATCTGAGTTTCAAACAGATAAATGCAATTTGAACTTTCATAAGAAGTGATAAATTCATGTTAAATACTTATATAAAAATGTTCCCTTTCACTCTAATCTCAACTTTATATATGACAACAAAGTAGTAAGTAAACCAGAGGTTTTCCTTAAATAACATGTTGTTTTGCGTGCTCAAATTGTACCAAATTTTACAAAAGTCAATTATGACTTTCACTTATGACATTTTATGTTCAATAGAGAAGGATTTATTACTTTTTAAGTAAGTGCACATACCTATTTCAAAGATATTTTTCGACATTTTATAAACATTTTAGGTACTTTGAAATTGTTATGTTTTTTCTATATTTAAAATGAGATATGTCATGGGAAACCATACGTGGATGTCTAAAGATACTTTCTGTAAACTGTATATATCATTAAAACATACATTTGGAAAGAGTTACCCAAGGTTTGCCACTTTATGCACATTCATTAATCCGGGTCCAAAGACAAGTATTAGATCAATGCAACCTACCAAAATTGATGGTCGTCCGCTTGTCTCTGAAAAATAGCAGATTCATTTTAATTGTTTTAGAGTTTTGTAATAAATAACTACATCGACAGCTAAGTTTAAGTGAAAATTTGGAGAATTTATAGTGTCTTTTTACATTCCTGAATTTATTTGACAAATTGAAGAAAAAAAAATTACACGGCATTTATATCCGATTTTCTATACAATTTTTTGTTGAAATTTTGGTTTGATTAAAAGAAAATTATCTTCCGAAAAAAACTACTCCTAACAAAAAAGCATAAAATTAACTGAATCTAACGTTGCGTAGTGCTATCGAATCTATTTATATTTTATTCACATCTCTAGCCCCACTATCCAAAGAACTTGCAACAATAAAAACTTTCAGCCGATTCGTTTTCAAGTTTCGTCACGCATTGAATGATTTCAGCTTTCATGATTTGTTGTTCACACAGGATGTAATAGATAGATATTTTCGTCACATTCGTCTTCCATTTTAAAACAATTGTTGTAAGCGGAAAAACATTTTTCGGGATAGAAATGGTTAACATCTCTTAAAGAAACGACCTAGTTATTAAAGTTATAAACAATAACCCTTTATTTTTTCTTCAATTTCCATCAATATATAGACTCCACTTCTAAACGCATACAAATACTCGTGACGTCGTATTTGAATACAACTTCGTTTTAATATGCCAAAACACTCGCGTCCTTAAACTGAATGATGCAATCTTGATTATAATAACGTCATCAGGCATGAAGATGCAGTTTTGCGATATTGTTGTGAATTATGTACACGTATACAAGTCATAGAATCGCTGTACTTAATGACTTGTTGGTATATAATGTTGATTCCTGTCCTCTACATTGAGCCAATATTATATATAGATATATATATTAAAATATAAATTTGTATTTAATGATTCTTCCTTTACTCCCATACAAGATTGATTTTAAAAGAACGTTTATTAACATATTTACTGAAAAGGTAGACCGTCATGAGGTATTCGGATAAACCTTGGTAGACATAAAAAGTATCTGACACCTATAGATTCCTTCTAGGAAAACATTCAATAAAGTAATCTATTTATTTTATCTCGATTTCATCGATAGCCAACGGCTCATTGAAATTCTTTCAAGTCCGTGTTTTGAGTAGCCTGATGTCTGTAAAGGAGATAGAACACGTTACCTAGAAGTCGCTAGGCGGACACCATTACCACTACGCCCCATCAACATATGATTATAAAACTCAATATAATGTTGATCATTGTTATCAACTTAAATGCAATAAAGGAAACGGGTTATACATGCAGGGTTATTTATTAACTAATTAAATTCCGACCCGAACTAACCCTTAAATTCGACTTTTGTTTTTAATTTTAACCCTACCAAAATAATGCTTTGACCCGTGTGAGCCTCTATTAGAACTTTTGGTGTCCTTTCAAGATATCGTGAATATCAAAATTTAAACCAGATCCTTTTGTTTCAACATGGTCAGAAAAAGACATGTGTCATTTAACAATTGTCGTATTGACATTCAATAAATAGTGTAAACCTGACAACATTTGTGTACAATGATTTTGAGTTTAAAATCCATTCTTTATTTTAAATAACTTGAAAGAACTGTATGTACGAATGTGAAAATAGTGTGTTTAATGTGATGCGCAATAAATACAAACATCTTTAACTTATTATTATTTTCAGGTACATGTACAAATAAATGACTCGAATCTTCTAAAAGGACTGAGATGTACTATTAATCTATTAATGGTACCATATCGTTTATCAAGCCGTTACCAAAGGACTGTTTTTTACATGACTGCCAGTACGTTTTCAAGACTTTGAACCGAAACCAAAAAAGAAGTAAAGAAATAATCATTATTCACTGAAATGAAAATAATGAGGATAAACAGCTTTGAACCTGCACTGAATTAATGTACCAGTCAAGCTCAGATAAAATAGAGAAATAGTAACTGAACCTCAATCTTCATATTGCAAACATGTTTTTTTTAGAAAAATCACACAACCGAAAAAAATAAGTGCTTCAAGGTGACTTTGGGTATGGTTATAATACTATGCTATTTTATGATAAATTGTATCAAAAACATGATGTTTAGAAGTTATTTCTACACAGATCTCATTCAGCGGTTATCTAAGTTCAGTACCTTTCCACAGAACTTGATTGACATTGCTTTAATCGTAGTAAGTACGGCATGGATAGTTTGTTTACAGATCCTTTCTTTTTTTCTCTATATAAATCAGGGGCAAAACAAAGGCATCATCCCAAATTTGTATCTAATGTGTGTGATGTACAAATGTGTTAAAATATGCTATTTCACCAGAAATGTAAATCTCTGTTGAAATCGTTTCTTATCCTATCAATAGGAATGTACAAATTAAATGTCACAAACCCTGCTATTCGACTCGCTAAACAAATTAGGTCCTTTTTAATGAAAAGTGTGGTCTTAACCTGCCTTTGCCATATTCTAGCCCCTGAAAACAAGCCTTCAATACCAAAATCACAATTAACCAGCACATTAGGTAGTTTCACTCTGCTATTTGGTATTTCATATTTGCAGAGCAAGTGTGATGAGATCAACCCTACCTTTGTATCGAGGTCTCGATTAATATAATTAACTTATCGTGATTGTATTATTATGTTACCTTAGCACTACATACATTCAGACCAAGGGGTCGTGGAGGGAATGGAGATCGAGCGATATTGGAGCCCTCGGTCATTCGATTAAACACCCCACCCCAACCCTTAATGTCTACTTCTGTGTCAAAGTCTTCGTTAACGCTTATTGTCAGAGAATTTTTCTTAAGTTGGCGCGAGATTAGAGGACTTTGTTATACTTTTTTACTTTATTCAGTCCATCGCAACTGCCATACGACTGAACACTCAAATCAGAAATAACTATTCGGCAAATATTTCTTTCTTTTTTCGGCTCGGATGTTTAAAATGGTTTTAGCTTATCTCTAAATCTTCTCTGTCTTATTTTTTCACCGTTTTCTTATTTTCTGTGGACTGGGTTATGAATGGTGGTTGACCGAGCACCTCAGGGGGTAGTTCTGTTCTATACTGTCAGACTTACTGATGTTTCCACACTCGTCAATACATATTTTAATAATAAAAAGACGAAATCTTAGATTGTCGAATTTCCTTCGACATTAAGATAACTGTTTATATTTTCGTCAGTGCTATTGATTTAAGAAAGCATTGTGTGGTCTTTATGTTGTATGGTTACTTTGGTAAGGAACTTACGTTTTATAATGCAAACGAGAGATTGACTTCGAATCCAATTTAGCGTTCGTTCGTAAATGTTCTGATATCGTCGGGAAACTCACATGGTATATATTGTCATATAAATACAATGTGTATTTTGTATCTCGTCGAATCTTGGTTACCAGACCACATCTAGCGTTTGCAGTTTGGCTATTGCTCTAAGAAACACTGATTTTTTATGGGTTAACTTTATTTACGAAATATTTTATGAAATATTCGTTGATTTTGAGTATTTATGTTGCTTTAATATGTAATCGAGAATACATGCATGTACATGTTTGACTTATACAGATTCCTTTTTTATCTACATGTTGTCCAGATATCAAATAAATAAGAAGTATCATTTTTACTTTACAACTAAATGTTTTGCCCATGTGTAGACATATGTATTAACTTATTCAGTATTTTATTAACTAAACAGCATAATATTAATAAAAATATTATTAAAACAACTTCCTATCTTCATTTTTAAGAAAATCTAAAGACAAAACCCTATTTATATCTACCCGTATAGATCTGGATATCTATAAGACGTCCGTTTGTTTAAAAGTCAATACTGAGGTTTAGTGAGACTAAATGTCGTGTAACTTTATCTTGATTTCTGTTTCATGTAACGAGCCCCTGAGACCTAAACTTTTTTTACTGGTTTACTTTTTCTTTTCCTCTTGAGTATTCAGCATAATAACTTGATATGATGGTATTTCAAAGCAGTTGAGATAATATCATTTCTGAAACAATATACATGTATTCTTTAGGGGAAAAACAGACAAAAGACACGTATACTTCATAAGTTTGGCGCAGTCTCCATTCCGTCCTTTAGGATCACTGTCATCTTAAGGGAATTTAACTTTTGAGCAAAACAGTTAAAAATGAGATACGTAAGCAACTTTTTGGTGACACACAATTATAAAGTGGAAAAAAAGACAAATGCCATAATGTGAACGACATTAAAACACTGTTGATTAGAAAATTACAAACGTTTTAACAACGAAGATTTATGATATCAATATAGTTCATGAAATTACGTGATTTTATAGAAAATGGCAACATTTTTCAAAGCACATATAATGCGGTATATGGATAGGGTTTATGAATCAAATAGTATAAACTGATAACAATTGTGCCCCCACTTCAAAAAATATATGTGTTTATTAGTCATTATGTTGATTACAATGGTTTTAAGTGCCCATAAGTCTAATATTTGCATTAGAAGTATAGTAAAACGAGCACCATGTCAATATGCGCATAAACCTTTACGATGTCGTGTGTAGTAATTTGGAGGTTTGCATTTACAACCTTCTTTGAAGGCTTCACATAACGTCAGACTTATCGCCCAAATTAAAATCACTCAATCCACGCCTTTAAGCTCCCGCTGAATTGAGTTATTATTTCCACCAAGCACTTTGCATACACAACAAAAATATACACCAAAATTTTGAAGAAAAACAAGATGTGTTTGTGAAACACTATGTCTACCTATATGACGTTTGACCTTGAAGGATGAACTTGACCTTGACCCTTCACCACTCAAAATGTGCAGCTCCATGAGATACACATGCATGTCAAATATAAAATTGCTAGCTTCAATATTGCAGAAGTTACATTACATGAGCAATTTTGACCCATATATCTGACCTAGAAGGATGACCTTGACCTTTCACCACTCAAAATGTGCAGCTCCATAAGTTACACATGCATGCCAAATATCAAGTTGCTATCTTCAATATTGCAAAAGTATTCATAAAATAAGCGATTTGGGCCACATATATTTGACCTCTGACCTTGAAAGATGACCTTGACCTTTCACCACTTAAAATGTGCAGCTCCATGAGGTACACATGCATGCCAAATATCAAGTTGCTATCTTCAATATTGCAAAAGTTATGGCCCATGTTAAAGTTGGCGCAAACAAACAAACAAACCAACCAACCAACAGACCAACAGACAGGGCAAAAACAATATGTCCCCCAGTATATACTGGTGGACATATACTGGTGGACATATAAACAGTAATTGTATTTATTATGTTGTATCAATGGCAGAAGAGAAAACACTGTTACTTGCCAACAGACTATAGATTATTTACTTAACAGGTAACATGGATAGACTATCTGAAATACCACTTTTACAAATTTATAAAACATGCCTGATTCCTATAAGCTGTATAATAATTGTATTGTTACTCGATATAACACGTGAAATGAGTCATGTCTAAATAGGTTATTACGTTTAAATGACACGCAAGTAACCCTCTTGGCTATGAACACCTGTGTTCATCTAAAAGTAAACATAAAATTTGTGCACCGCAGTACATGGTGTGGGGAAATACCGCCCATCATATCTATTTACATGTTAACCATATAAACCATAAAGGAATACAACTTAAGTACTTTTTACCGGCTTTTGGCAAGGGATTATTTGATTTATTACTGCACATGTAGAATCGTATTTCACAATATCTGCATATAACGTATCAACATGGTTGCTATTGAAACATGTAATCTGAGTATGATGTACATTAAAAAAATGCGTATCACACGCTCTCTTTCATGAAACTTTTTGCAATGCTTTATATACTATGGTGTATCCAAATAAATGTGTATTGTTTAAACATGAATCTATATAATGACTCTAGTTAGAAAAAATATTCACGTGATTTTAAATATAATTTACATATATGTGTCATCGACACTTTGACATATTGTGGGACACAAACAAAGAGTATAACAACCAAAATGTAAGGCCATCATACATTTTTTGTTTATGTTTATATATTAAAAACTAATAAGAAGCCAAGAACAACTTGTCGTTTACATATTTTACCTTTTACCTGGTTTAAGTTTGATCTTTACTTTTAATCTGATGACACAGGGGCTGCACACCACACAAAAGTAGTCATTTGCGTCAACTTAATTCAATCATGCATTATAAATAGTGAACATGTGGTACCAACGATTTGCAGTATGGCAGTTATTCAGCTTTTAACTCTAAAATGTAACGTTGACCTTGTCGGAACTGGAAGAGGAGTTACTGAAAATTTGTTAAAAGTTATTTAAAACTTTCTGATGTTTTTAATAATGTTAAATGCTTGCCTTATTGACCTTAACTGTGATATACAGCTTTGGGCACGGGTTTGTATGTTACACAAAATCAACACATGTTGAAAATGTATGGTACTATATTTGACAATTGTCCTTTTAAATTATACAACGACAATTCCGATACTGTTACAAGATAGTAGAAAAGACTAATACATTAAATAAAATGATTTCATTACAGAAATTTTGTATAAATGTTAAAAACATAAAGGGTACCCCTTTTCACGGTCCAAAAATATACCTCTGTATCATACCCAGCACTTTATGTGACTGATTTTGACAAATTAACACTCCTACTTCAAATCATAAATGGACAAACTGGTAGCACGGTGATTGTCCAACTGGGCTATTTTACCAATGCATTATTCACTCCTCCCTTTTATCTTTTAGTTGAAATCCAGACACTCCTACTTTATTTAATTGTGACAAAATTAATGTAACTCATGACTAAATCTGCGCCCAGTGTGGGGCTCCAATTCCCGAATGCCAGAACACTAGCATGGCACTCTTCCAGATGAGTGGCTTATTATAACTCAAGCTAAGTAAGTAGCATGTAACGTTCTGATCATGTGGAACTGTTTTAAAAAAGCAATGTCTTGGTTGTATAGCCGCGATTTGGCTCATTTGGAAACGGGACCATACATTTTGCCGAAATTTGCTGAACATGTTTATGAACTAGAACGCGATCTACACGTGCATATGTGTCATGTTTGGGGAAATTCTAGTTTTTTAGTATTGTGTGGTTAAATATTTTTTTCTGGAAAACACCACGCGTTAACAAAAACATTGTGACGACACGTCATGAACTGCGCTGGCCGCCATTTTGTTACACAGAACAAAGAACCCCAGCTACGCGTTAATTAAATAAAAGACGAAATTATTGTGTAAAAATATCATCAATACGAAGTACAAATGCCTGCCTTTTGAACACTGTATGGTTGTTCAAATAGACATGACAAAATACTATATTCAAGAAGTAAATTGTGTACTTAAATTCGTCAGACGAGTTGAAGAAAGATTTACACGGCGAGGCTAAAAAACTGTCATGGGGCAATCAAAATTATAAATATTAGCGTTTAATTGATAAAAATAACAGCCAAACACAGATTAAAGTAACCGAAATGTCTACCCATATGTCCGGCATTGTGCAGCGTTTATCCTCGCCGATAATATCATATCGTTATTTTTTGTCGATAAACAACTCTTCTATTAACACACTTTCTACTAACTGGTATACAATTTATAAAAGTCAAACCTCTACTGGATCTTGTCCTACTCAACAACGTTGTTGCGTGGATTAAAATCTAAATGTTTCTTTTCGTCTAGTTTTGTTTGCTTCCACCGCAATCATTATTTTCCATTTTTAAACAGTTGTTTAAGCAGGCCATTCCTTGTGGATAGGCATTCTTTGATCAACTAACAAATGAACGACTCATTCATCAAAGAAATTACCATTGACATTCTACTTCAATTTCAAATTAAAAGTAAAAGAACAATACACCGCAATAACAAGAATTAACACCCTTTTAAGTCACTGACACTGTTCTCAATCCGTCATTTGTTGAACAAAAAACTGAATTAAAAACATCGCGTTATCATGGTCATTAAAGTACATTCTACATTATTAAAGAAATTTACGATGCAAACTCACCGGTTTCATTCGAGTCACATATTCCAACACTTGTATTCACATTTTATTTTATTAATCCATCCTTAAGTGCTAAAACACAAAACACGTCATGTTTAAATTCAAATGAGTTTAAATTATTATAAAATAGTTTGGGTTAAACTAGAAATGACCTCATGTGTTGATTTTGTGTATATATGTGGGTTTAATATGTAATAAAAATACATGCATGTACATGGTTGGCTTATAAAGATTCATTTTATGTCAACGTGTAGTCCAGATATCAAATATTGAAATAAACAGGAAGTATATTTTGCACTTTACAAATAAATGTTTCGCCCATTGGTGGACATATACATTAACTAATACAATATTGTATTTACTAAATAGCGTAATTATAAAACAACTAGTATATTAAATTCACATTTCAAGAAATTCTAAAGACAAAAAGCTGTTTATATTTACTTGAACGAATTCATATCTAGAAACGAAGTTCGTTTGGCAGCCATATTTTATCCAACAGGTTAAGTGAGACTAAATGTCGTTTGCATTTTAAGCTTCATATAGAAAACGTAACCATCAAGTGACAAATTACGTTCGGATACTCAATGTATACTGTAATTATTTCATATATATGAGTCATAAATATTAGTATAACGTAGCTGGTTTGCAACAATTTATTTTTAAATTAACTTTAAAAATATTTGGCCATGTACACATTGGGGAAATGATCGGTTAAACGGATTTAGAATGGAACTGTTTCAAAGGACGAAATGTTCAATATCCAAAAAAAACGCATCAATATATTAAATTTATACACAATATAATCTTGTAGACTTTACAAAGAAAGTTTATGAGTATAAAGTGTCGGTCGATCGAGTTTAAGGTTTTGAGTATGGTTCCGGACAATGCATATTAAAGGGGCCCTTTCACAGATTTTGGCATGTTTTGAAGTTTGTCCTTTAATGCTTTATGTCGATCAATGTAAACATTGGATCTAAAAAGCTCCAGTAAAAAATCAAGAATAAAAATTAAAAAACGAAAAAAAAGGTAACTCTCAGCAGGACTCGAACCACTGACCCCTGGAGTCCTGGAGTAAAAAGTCTGCGCTTAAGACCACTGGACCATCCTTCCTTTTACAATGACATACGTATTTTATACTTCATATAAGCGGTCCTCGTAGTTTCGCAAAATATAACGACAACAACAGAACTCTCCAAATTATTCAATCGTTTCGC